>JACVVK020000072.1:1640000-1685000 GCA_018292915.2 Batillaria attramentaria
CCCCTCCACGTAGAGAAGAGAAAACAGGAAGATTTGTCTGCGAGGGACTTCGACTGACTGAGGCAGAACGCCAAGAACTGCGGGACAGACTTCTTGACAAACTGTATAAAGAAATGCTGTGGCTGGCATTGCCTACTGTCCAACTTCAAGATCCTGTTGATGTCACGTTTCACAACGTCAAAGATGCGCCTGCAGGTGGATTTTGCGTCATTGAAATCAAGGTGAAGAAGTTCCACGGTGTGTCATTCTACGACAAAGAGGGGCCAGCCGCTTACAAACTCTCAAAATCTGCACAAGAATACTCCAGTTCTCGACTTCCAGTGATGAAAATTGATATCGGTAAATGGGTTAGAAAAAACAAAGGAACTATTTCATCATGGATACCCACTGTCACGGGGAACAGCAGTGGTCCCAGTCCAGCGAAAAAACTAAAGAAGTAATTTTCGCTTAGAGCACAGTCATAAAGGACAGAAAAAAACACTCCTTGCACAAGAGTAGAGAGGCCTCTATCTTTCCAAGAAAAAGCGGACGAACATTTGTGTTGCTGGATGTGAAACAATTGCATGCTTAGGTGCCGGTGTTGTCAGCATTGACTTTGTGTGTCAAGTCCTCTGGTGCTGCTGTGCAAGTTCGCAGCTCAAGTCGTTGGATGACACAAGCTCTACTGTGAGACAATGCTTATGCTAGTACAGAGAATTCCTTGAAATGAACTTTCACAAAGGACGATACTGTGTCATAAACATTGTATTCCACGAACGCGGTCAGTGTGTCAATTGTCGGTAGCTTTGAGATTGCACATACCATAAATATTCAAGTTCGTAAGATACAATATAAATGAAAGGTGTAACCTGTGTTCTGGACACAGAATTGGATTCTTGGACTGTTACGTATGAATGTGCTTGAAGTGTGATGGTGCAGAACATGACTGTTAATACAGTATCATTAGGATTTTGGAAAATGTCACTGGTATGCAATGATTTTGGTCTCTTGACGGCAAAAGTACTGTGTCATACTACTACAGGATGTAGGGGGTGCGTGTTTGGGGGTTTAACGTCCCTACAGGATGTAGCTTTACGCTGCCATAGGATGTAGTGTAATATTACCATTTGCAGGATGTAGTACGATGCTGCCACAGGTTGTAGTGTGATACTGCCCCAGCATGTCCTGCGAGGCTACCACAGTAAGTATTGTGAAATTGCCATAGGATGTAGTGTGAAACTGCCACAGGATGTAGATCGAAACTACCACAGGATGTAGTGTGATACTGTCACAGGATGTAGTTTGAAACTGTTACAGGATGTAGTGTGATACTGTCACAGGATGTAGTTTGAAACTGCCACTGGATGTAGTGTGATATTACCACATGATGCAATGTGATACTGTCACAGAATGTAGTGAATGTAGTGTGATACTGCCACAGGGTTTAGTGCGATAACTCTCCAGTACAATTATACTATGATGCTACCACAGGATGTAGTGTAACTTATCGTATATCAGTTAATCTATCCTACGTTATACTTCGTCGGTTTAAGTGTATACCTTATCATAACTTGTTTTCTGCTGCTGACTGTATTGCCTATTTTGCACTGTGGTCTTAGTCGTTGCTCTGTGCTCTGGGGCCTTAAGCTACAAATGAAAATGCTAAGCATACAACATGCCAGGTGATAAGACAAAAACAAATACGGAAGGCTTGTCAAGACGTATTTACATTGACGTGTTTTGTTGTGTTACCTACACTTGTTTCTTACGCCTTCACGGTAACAGAAGGACTATAGAGAGTAGCGGATCTAGGGTACTTGATGGTTCCTGCGTATTGTTAGTGGAAGGATCATAGCAGCCAATGAACGCTCTTAGCCAAACAGGGTGACATTTTCCGACAGTCCATGACAGCCCATTAATCGATGCTTGGGACCAAGACTGGGTGAGTGGCAGGCCTTGTCTACAGTATTTTATTGATAAACTTAAATTGCAGTCGTTGCCCAAAGACCATACACTGCGCCTTCCCCCTCTCCTAGTTACTTAGTAGGGTTACTGGGTGACAATTCTGTGTTGCAAGCGGTCACGCCAGTAACTAGGACTTGGGTTGTTTGTTTGTTTGTTTGTTTGTTTGTTTGTTTGTTTGTTTGTTTGTTTGTTTGGTTGGTTGGTTGGTTAGTTGGTTGGTTTCCTTTTTCGTCTGGGCTTTTGTTTTGTTTTGTTTTGTTTTGAGAAATGGATTTCTTCAATTACGTAGACTGGAACAAGGTCTGATTTATGGCTTGTGTGGCAGACGATGCTCCGCATGACTAGGTCTGCGTGATGGGATTGGACACGAGCCAAGGGAAAAAAAAAGGCCAAAAGTCAAGTCAAGTCAAGTCAAAAAATACTTTATTTATCCCCGTAGGGCAATTCATGCGGGCGAGCATAAGACACATAAAGAAGTTAAGATCACTAAATTCATATAATTGTACACTCTCTCTCTCTCTCTCTCTCTCTCTCTCTCTCTCACACACACACACACACACACACACACACACACACACACACACACACACACACACACACACACAAGCCAGCGTCGGTAATCCCGAAACGTATTCGAGTGTACAGACTTCACAAGGGTGCGCCTAAACTGCGATATGTCCGTTCCGCCTGTATCGTCGTATCCATTTTTTGTATATGACAATTCTTTGTCTTCTACACACCCAGTTTGCGTCATTTGGCAGATGTATTCAGCAGGGCTCCCTAAACTGTGCGTCTGTGCGTAATTTACGCACTACCTCTCCAGTACCGTGCGTACGCCTATAGGCTTGTTGTGATCGAATGAGTGTTCTCCCTTGCCTTGGCCGCGTTCAGTTCGGTTCTGTTTTTGGTTCTGTTTAACGCTCGCAGGCGTTAACTGTCTACTGCTGCAGATCGGCGGTTTCTACAGCCACTCGCGCGTAGTGAACGTGCCCCATCTTTTCCATCTGCGCACTGAAACACCCGGCGTACGATGTCGAAACCATGGACGAAAGATTTTACAGTCAGTGCTCTTGTTATCGATCGGATTCGCTTTCTCTGTGACGAATCATGCCACCGAAAAAAGTGAAAGTTCAAAAGACTATGGACTTTTTCGTCAGTGGAAAAGTTGTGGAGGGGCTCGAGCCCTCGCCCGGCAGCGGGTGCACTTCGGCGTCGCATAGCTACGATTCAGACGTCGCATCAGAGTCGGCACAGAGCAGCAAAACGTAGTGTACAAAACTGATTTGTACCCACTTCATTTAATTATATGATTTGAAGTTGATAAAATTCAGTTTTGCACACACACACACACACACACACACACACACACACACACACACACACACACACACACACACACACACACACACACACCTTATGTGTTCAGCAGTATTTACTGAATTTATAATTCCATGCACTAAAAAACTTGAGAAATGATTCTGACCCTTTAAAAATTGAAAGTGGAGGTACAAAGACCCCCTAAAATTTTGAACTGGGTGTCAGTGGACCCTTTAGGTCTGTAGCTTTTAGGGAGCCCTGATTCATGAAGTATGCGCGCCATAATAAACGGCCAGATGATACACGCCGAACAACTGTAGTTATGCCAATGAGGAATACCTGGACAAAACGAAAGACTTCAATAAACCAGCCAACCAAAGATAAAAAACACAAACCACAAAACCACCACGAAAACAGATGCGCAGAATATAAGGATAACGACACACTTAAAGAATTGATTTATCGATATTTGTTGCTGAGTTTCAGCGAATAATAAAATGTGTGTGTGTGTGTGTGTGTGTGTGTGTGTGTGTGTGTGTGTGTGTGTGTGTGTGTGTGTGCCTGTGTGTGTGTGCCTGTGTGTACCTGCATAATTATATGATATGGGTAGCTCACAAATCTTATACGGCTTATACCCATTCCAATGTTTTAGGAGACAGGCTCCTGGGCAAAAATGACTCGACTG
Source organism: Batillaria attramentaria (assembly GCA_018292915.2). NCBI lineage: Eukaryota > Metazoa > Mollusca > Gastropoda > Batillariidae > Batillaria > Batillaria attramentaria. The sequence continues at coordinate 1,643,947 of JACVVK020000072.1, forward strand.
TTCATCTATATCTACTTCAATGTTCATGGTCTTTTGTCCAGTGTACTCTCTCTCTCTCTCTCTCTCTCTCTCTCTCTCTCTCTCGCACGCACGCACGCACGCACACACACACACACACACACACACACACACACACACACACACACATGGCCTTTTGTGAATCCTAGCTTCTTCACATGACAGGAATCTTTCGACACCCCCACCCAAAACAAAACACCCCTTCCTCCCCCCCCCCCTCCCCCCCCCTCCCCCCCCCTCCCCCCCTCCCCCCCCCCCAAAAAAAAAGCTGTGCGTCACCAAGTTGGCAGCTGTATCGTTGCGATAACCTGTGCCAGTTTTTACGAGCTGCCAAGGAATGGCGATAAAACTGTTTTTGCATGCGAAACCGCACTTGAGACGCTCATACAATTTGCTAGATTACTAGACCACTACGCTGGTGTGTGTGTGTGTGTGTGTGTGTGTGTGTGTGTGTGTGTGTGTGTGTGTGTGTGTGTGTGTGTGAGAGAGAGAGAGAGAGAGAGAGAGAGAGAGAATAAGAATAACTTTATTAATCCCCGCATGATACCATAGCAGTAGTCATCACGCGTAAAGGAAAAAAAAAAAAGTACCAATCGAACTAAAAGTACTATTTGCATCTCTTTTTGAAACCGATATTACGATATATAATGGCTCCTCTTTTAGTTGTAGTCAGCCCTACCTCGTACAGCGAACTCAGACCATGGAAGATGGATTTCGAATCTAAAATGGCCGACTGGTGTTTTACGCCGTTGGATGAAAACTCGCTTTTTTTTTCTTTTTTTTTTTTTTGGGGGGGGGGGGGTGCTTCTATTCCTAAGCCTACACAGAAACGGGAGTACGACTTATTTTTGCCAGCCGTGCTTAAAATGTGAAGCAGAAAGATGCTCCGGCAAAATGTTTCTCGGGGGCTTTCATTACCGGTTCGTTTTAGTCACGCCCGTTACCTTCACGCATATGGTTTTAATTTATTCAGTTAACCAACTAATTTCAACTCTGTGCCATAAGAGAAACGGTTGTATACCACTCCCACTCCCTAGGATAGACATATATAAAATGAGTTTTGCTTTCTCTGGGCCCACAGTCTGGAACTCACTACCACCAAGTCTAAAAATTATTCCGTCACGTTCCACTTTCAGAAAAAGACTGTTTTCCCATCTACTTAAAACTGAAACACTGAACCAGACGTTTACTTCTCGGTAATAAGAAAGTTTCTTTCAAGTGTCCATTTTGGTGTATAATCTGAACAACCATGTCAGGTGTGTGTGTGTGTGTGTGTGTGTGTGTGTGTGTGTGTGTGTGTGTGTGTGTGAAGGAGAGTGAGAGAAAGATTTTTTTCTTTCGAGTAATTTTTTTTTTCTTTATTTTGCCTTTTTTTTTTTTTTCTTTCTTGTATTTCCCTTTAATCTTGCCATTGTAGTCTTTTGTTTTTGTAGCAACGGCTGATTGAAAAATAATCATTTTTGGTTAAATCACTTCCGTTGGAAAATAAAGTTCGTTCGTTCGTTCGTTCGTTCGTTCGTTCTGTAAACCAGAAGGTACATTTCTTATGTCAATGATTCAAAAACCCAAAAAGATAAATGTTACCACCACCACCACCACCCCAATCCCCCACCCCCACCCCCTCCACTTCTCCAACCTCCGTCCCCCACCCCACCTCCTACCCCGGCCTCACCCTGAACACACAATCTCCACCAGTTGATTGTTAATGGTCACAAGTTCATGCATTTCTTCAAGTCATCTTGGTCGTCTTGAAAGACATTTACAGTGGACGCCGGATATAAGCAACTCGGATATAAGAAAACTCGGTTATTGCCAACGAATTTTTTCCCCCCGGCCAAACTCTTCTTTATTATGTATTACAAAAACTCGGATACAAGAAACTCGCTTATAAGAAAACTCGGTTTTAGGAAAGCAAATTTCTTGTCCCGCTTGATACAAAAACTCGGATATAAGAAACCGAAAGTACATTTCCAAGAAAATTTCACTCATTCTAAGAAACCGAAAGTACATTTCCAAGAAAAATTCACTCATTCTAAGAAAACGGGTCAGGTCTGACGTCACTTAGGACAGGCACATGATTGCGCATGATCATGATTACATTATTCACTTTGAAAAGAAAAAAATAAAACTTGTGTTCCCAAAATTTTTCGTTGGTAAGACTAGATTATTCACTGAATAACTCAGAATCTCTCTCTCTCTCTCTCTCTCTCTCTCTCTCTCTCTCTCTCTCTCTCCTTAGCTCTTTTTTGTTTGGTTGGTTGGTTGGTTGGTTTGGTTGTTTTTTGTTTGTTTGTTTTTTCTTTTTGTTTTGTTTTCTTTTACCACATGACCGCCAGCGCTACAGCTGGGAAGCAAAAACAGTATTTTCATGTTCAAACAAAAAAAAAATCTGACATTGAAGGACACAAGCGCACATAACTCAGAATCTCTCTCTCTCTCTCTCTCCTTAGCTCTTTTTTGTTTGTTTGTTTGGTTGGTTGGTTGGTTTGGTTGTTTTTTTTTCTTTTTGTTTTGTTTTTTCTTTACCACATGACCGCCAGCGCTACAGTTGGGAAGCAAAAACAGTATTTTCATGTTCAAACAAAAAAATCTGACATTGAAGGACACAAGCGCACTGGTGTATATTAACTCTACACATATACAGTGTATATTCTGTGCAGGTCTTTAAGAGAAACCAGATATTTCTTAATTTAATGCAAAACATACACGAACTGAGAAAAAAAAGAAATGTTTTAAGCCTTTTTTTTCGCTGAACTCGGTTATAAGAAATATTTTTCAAAATACTTTCTTATATCCGACTTTCAGATTTAAGAAAACTCGGATATAAGAAACCGAAAAATTCCCCCCCCCCCCCCCCTCGAGTTTCTTATAACCGGCGTATACTGTACCTTATTTTTTACCGGTGTTTGTCGTGACTGTACCGCCCAGGTGGCGCAAATTACTACGAAAGAGATAATGATCGATTTTTGGTTTGGCTGATCGCCAGTGAAAACCTGGCACACCACCAAGGGGACCGCTGATCCAATTCGTTAATGAACGATTGTTGGTTTGGCTGATCGCCAGTGGAAACCTGGAAACGAACGATCTGGACCGCTGATCCAGATCGTTCGCAAGCTCCGACTGGCAAGGCTTTGTTATAGGTCTGTTCGGGCACATGGATAGGTTGCCAAATGTGTAATGTAATGTGTAATGAGTATGCCAAATGTGTAATAGAGATGGAGGGTTCAGCCGGGGAAGGTTTAGTCACGCCACCTGGATCAAGTTTCTAAATACGGAGCAGGGGCCAGTTGCATGGGCTGCCGGTAACCAGCTACCGTAGCTAGGATAGCCTATCCGCCGGTAAATCTGGGGAAATCCCGATACCTCGGGTTGCATGAGTCGGCGGTAGGCTTACCGGAGGCCCTTAGGGCCCTTGCACACTGGCGTCACGCGACATTGTCGCGCAACGCGTGCAGCAAATTTTGTCGCGCGCCTACGTATGCAACCCCTTGAAGCGCGAAGCGACAGGCGTAGCACGATTGAAAAATTCTGTCGCGCGGCGATAGGAACTGTTCTATTCGGCGCGCTTGACGCGCGCGTGTAGCGTGGTGTCAGCCAGTCAGAAGAGCCAACCAGCAAGGGCTGACTCGCCATCCTCTTCTCTTCCAAGATGGCGGAATTGCGCGAAGACGAAATGTTTCGCCTCATCGACCTGTATCGTGAACAGGAAAACCTCTACAATTTTCAGCTCGATTCATATCACAGTCGACGGGTATGCCGTTTTGTTGTGTCACTCTCCGCTGACTCACACTACGGTAAATACATAAATGGAGTAAATAAAACTAGACACAACTGAACCGCCGGGTTGTCACTGATCTCTCATCGTCCCAGTCTACGATATCATTCTACAGCAAAGCCGGGTTTGTTGTAGCTAAATTCTATCAAGTTATCGTGGCCTCGATCACCAGTCTCTATTTAGACTGCGAACAAGCAGCCTGAAGTTTATGATACGTTTCAGATCCCTAATATTTCGCATTCCATCGCACACTCAGAAGCACTGACTCGTGGCGAGATCTCCGAATAGAAGCACTGCACGCGGCGCGCGTGACTCCACGTGTGAGAGCTTCACAGTGCGTGCAGCACGCAAGGTGCTACACGCGTGCGTGCGTGCGATGTAGCACCGAAGCTAGTGTGCACCGACCCTTATCCTCCGGTAAATTTACAGGCACCTCTCAGCCCCCGTAACTGTTATCGTGAAACTGGTAAATATGGCCGCGCACATAGTTACTGCAAATCATCGCAGGTGACAAATACAAAGAAACCGCATTTTCCGGGACCGATTGCATCCGCTGGATAGATAATTATGATGACGTCGAACTGTTCTTTAAGTTCAGATTTCGACGAGTGAACATACTGCAAATGACAGATGAGCTGAAAGATGACATAGAACACCCCAGTCGGAAAGGCGCTTTGCCGCCAGCGTAACAGGTACTGTTAACGCTCCGATTTTACGCGTCCGGATGCTTTCAAGACATGTGCGGCGAGTTGGTTGGCGTTCACCATTCGACAGCTTGCCGAACAATACACAGATACCGAGGCCTTCTTGCAATGGGTACCACAGTGGATAACATTTCCAACCCAAAGGGAGGCAGATCGCACCAAACAGAAATTCTTCCAGATGAGGGGATTTCCTGGAGTGATCGCCGGTGTATAGATGGTACACACGTGCGAATCCAAGCACCCACCACAAACGAGCATGAGTTTGTTAACAGAAAGAATTATCATTCAATCAATGTGCAAGAAAGTACAGGCTATTTATTTAGAATCATTCCGGCCTTATTCCGAGATTTATTTCTCTAAAGTACAATGAAAGAAAGCGAGAAACTCGGTGACTCTGTGTCTGTGTGTGTGTGTGTGTGTGTGTGTGTGTGTGAGAGAGAGAGAGAGAGAGAGAGAGAGAGAGAGCCTCGGGATCCAGTAGTCAAACTTGAGGTATGTGATTAATACCTGCTGCAGCGGCGTCATTTGTAATCGTTGCTGTGTATAGTCACAATACAGATTCCCCTCATTACCACTCCCAGCCAAAGGTACATTGTGGATGGGCTAGTAACACGTAAGTGCCAAGCCTCTCCTCTAGAAGTCGGTAAATAACTAAAAACGCTGTGTACACTGTGGCCGTCATATCAGGCTACTTGGTAACTTACCCCCGTAGCAGTTTAATTAGAAAAAAGTATTTAAGTCACCTACTTCAAGCATTGGAGAGTTCATGGAATTTGATGTGGGATGCACGTTTTCCTTCCTCTGGGATCAGTATGATCCTCTGGGACCGTTTCCAGTATGTAAAACAATGACAAGTTAAAACTGGTGGCTACTAGCGGCAAAATATAAACCTACCCCCCACGCAGCATGTAATGAAGGAAATTGGAAAAAAAAATGGGGAAAACAATGACCGCTGTAAAGACGACGTGCTTGTTTGGATTCGGGGATCTTTCTTCTTACGACTAGTCATTGTCTTTTGCACCACGACAAATGTATAAAAAGAAACTGAATCAAGCGTGGCAATTATGGCAGGCTAAGCGCGAGGGAACTGATAGCCTCAATTAACGGCCATCTATAAGCAATGAATCACTCGTACAAGTTCCTGAAGATAATTCTGAAACACCTAGCATGTGCGCGAGTATTTGCATCATATTATACTCTTTTTCGCAAACACATCTTATCACAGCAACCAATCAAGTGCCCCCGCTCCCATCATTTTGCATATTCAGTCATTATTAGAAAGACTGCACTTTCGATGGTTGTTTATCATCAAAGTACCTACGCGATTTCAATGAACTTTTGATATGACACAACTGGGATACTATTCTTATACTTACTATTCTTATACTTACTAGGCCCCATGGGCTCGCCTTCACGCGGCGGGGCTGATTTCGCCAAGCTTGCAAACCCCTTTTGCTCTTTCTTTACTCTTATTTCTGCCTCCCTCGGGCCATTCACCTGTCTTTGCTCTCTTAAACTCTCGTGGGGGGGGGGGGGGGAGGTCAGTAAGCGGGTGTCTGCTGACCCTTGGTCCAGCGAGACATCTGAGGGTCGTTTCTGAAGGCCGACTTCACTGGATTCCCCCCACCTGGTCTTCACCCTGGCGGGCTTTGTTCGCAGCGCCCTGCTGGTGCTGCTGAACACCTGTCATGTTGAAGACCTTCACAACGCACCCCTCTCTGCTGCGTTGTTTCCCAAACCGCCTCACGGCGGGGAGGTTCCGTGTTGGAGCGGTCTGTTCTCCAACTGCCTCCCAGGCATGTTGTCTTCATTGGCAACTATGGAATTTTCCTTCCTACCTCTCTGTCTATCCCTCACCAGCCCATTCACCTGTATCTTTCTCTTTAAAACCTCCCGAATTTAGCCGCTCTGTCCTTCCTCTCATCTCTCGCTGATTTCTAAGTTCGGCCCTTTCATCTATATTTCTTCTTTTTAAGCTCTCACTCACGTCTGCACTACCAGTGGTTAGGAATAAGTAATGTTGGGCATATGCTGCGAACTGGTTTTTTGCGCCTAGGAGATGATAAGTTGCAATATTTGCTGTATATGCGCTTAGTATTTATCTTTGTTTTACCTAGTTGTAATTGTCATTTGTTTTCTACGCTTTTTTTTTGTAACCGGGAGTTCGAGAAATTAGCATGAAGGTGCAGCGTCTCCTGCATGTCCTAGGTTTATATTGCCCCGTAGACCGGTTTGCATCCTTTGTCCAACGTTACATTTTTGTTTTTGTTTTTTTTAGCCGCGAATTAGTCTTTGTGGCTTGCGCGGCTTTAAGCCCTAAAGACTCACTCACTCACTCACCCTTATACTTTCTATTCTTCTAAATATATCGATCCCCCCAAAAAGGCTCACTTGGATATCATATTTCATACTTGCCTGCACATGCGGTGACAGGGGAACTTCACAATATCAAAGAAGCGTTTTCTGACTGAACTGTTCAATGTTCGTAAATGTTTTCCGCGATACATGTCACCTGCAGTGACCTGATAAGTGCACAAGCATCAAATACAGCCGCTTTACAGGGTCCGTTGAAACAACGGCCAAACTAATGGCCGGAATTATTCAGGAAGCATCATTCTGATTGGGGTAAAATTTCAGTATGTTAACAATGCATCTGCCATGTCTTGTCTAACAGTAACCGTATTTAGCGCGGAGTTCTGCGCATTTTTGTACCCGCAAACACACATACTTTGTGCACGCCCTCAAAAGCCCATTTATAGGGCTCATGTAGTGAAAATGGCGAGATAAACGGTCGTTTTTAACCGTGACGAGGACGGAGAAAAAAGTGTTGTATGCGTACAACATAAACGTAAATAGTTTGTAATATTCTAGTCATTCGCGTCAAGTTTCGTCTCGATTTTACATGAACTCACCTTTGCCGGGTGTATTGACATTAATGCTCCGAGAAGCCAGTAATGGCGGTATTTGTGCCCAGGGGTTGATGTGTTCATTACCAGACAGACGTGACTTGCTGTCTCGATTTTCGAATATAATTTATACCGATTCCTGCATGACCAGAAAATGTGTCCAACTGTATAGATGGGACAAAATTTAGTCAGACCCTCTCGTTCAGTCTGTTGTCGTTGTGGTGTTTGTTGTTGCTGAACCACGTTTGTGACATTATTGTGTAAGTATTGATCAGGTTTGTGAGATTATTGTGTAAGTTGACACTCACTCACTCACTCACTCACTCTATCCATCCATCCATCCATCCATCCATCCATCCATCAATCAATGATTTACTTAGACAATAGATCAGCAAATCAGTCACTTCATCAATCAACCCACAATCAGGCAGTTTGTCAAACTAGCTAATCAGTCCTTTCATCAAATCTTTCATTCAGCAATCCACCACTCGTGAGTCGTTTAAGGTACAGGGCCCGCATGTAAAAGTCGGGGTTAGGGAGTAGCACTAGGGTAATTTTTTTTTTTTTTTTTTTTTTTTGGGGGGGGGGGTGTTGTTGTTGTTGTTGTTGTTGTTTGTTTGTTTGTTTGTTTGTTTTAAATCAGGAAGCGGGTCCATTCCAGCAAAATGCCGTTGCCGTTATAGATTTTTGTCTTTCTTTCTTCGCTTCCTTTTCTTAATTTAATTTTGTTTTGGGGTTTCTTTTGTCCTAGTCTGGGTTAGGCCCGTAGCGGTGGGTTAAATTAACCTCGAGTTTTACATACAGGCCCAGGAAGGGTACACAACATTAGCCATGAATTTCACAGAAATATGCAGTACAGAACGACTTACAGACTTTTGTTTGCAGACAAGTGGATATGCTCAACACTGTACGTATAAGGTATATTTTTTTAACCTTAATAATGATAATAAATGGCATTTGTAGGGTGCATTTCTTTGGAATAAACTCAATGCGCCAATCACTCACCGACACTCATGTACATTTTACAAACGATGGACAGACATATACTGGTGAAACTGACTAGTTGCTGACACGGGAAATTACTGGAAGGCTGTACAAAAGAGGAACGTTTTAAGATTGCTCTTAAAAACAGACAGTGTGGGCGCATTTCTCAGATGTGCTGGCAGGGTAATCCATCCTAAAACCTTAAACCTAACTTCAAAATCACTATGTGTACGCGCGCGCGCGCACACACACACACACACACACACACACACACACACACACACACACACACATACGCGCGCGCGTGCGCGCGCACGCACGCACGCGGGCACATTTTCAACGAAACCGCTGACATCCTTCTCCAAACACCTCTTACAACATACAAGCGTTTTCTTAAGCCGTCACGGTCTAGCAAGCACACTGGAATGACCATTACTGTGTTCTGTTTGCCCACGGTCAGTCCGGTTATACAGAAGTGTAACGGACTCATTCAACATCAGGTGACTGTTTGGTCGATATACACACAACTGTGACGAGTAAACGGGTCATTGTTAGGACAGGAACAATAACTTCCGTGTGGAAAAACTCACTAGAAACAGTTTACTACAAACACAACTTTGCGGAACAAAACCAGCGTGAATGTATTGAGTACCGCAAAGTAAATATTGGCGTCGACTAGAGCATGCTGTGAAGGCGTGATAACCACGTGATGTCGAAATAGTTTTCCCATAGCTCTCCTTTCAGAGGTCATTATGGTTTTCGCATGTCACGGTGACATGTTCGTTATGAAATGCTGTGTCAACAGAACGGTTTTAACGTTTTCGTGTTGTGGGAAATAGACAAAATGGTATTGCCACCTGCTAGAAACAATGATGCTTATTTCAAATCAAGGTAGATAAGTCTTTGCGAGCACACAGACAAAACAACCAGGGTCCCGGCACTTATATAGTTTGACAAAAAGAGAGGGCATATGATTGTCTTCCCATCTTAGGAACGAAGGTCCATAGAAGGCTATAATACCGCTGTTGCCGGTTACGAAGAGTCGGGTGCTCTCCAGCGCCGGAGACGCGAACAGTCCACCTGAGGTGGGCGAGCAACGTGAGCGTTTCGACCGGCGAAGATGTTCGCGATAAAATTAAATCAATGAAAGTTCCTGAACGATTGTGTTCAAACAATGTACAGTGTAGGTACCGGGACAGAATTTGTCCGCTTGTTCCCGACGAAATGGCGGCTGCACACGCTAGGCCACCGAGACGGGTCGGCGTTCTGCCTTCGAATCGCTTTTATCCACAAATTTCTTGAAACTTTTGAAGAAAAGGGCTCAAACTGAACGATCTCACCATTAGGTAAGACCGTCTCTGGGAATTTCTCCAGCTTATCTGATTTTCTCGAGCCATTTTGGCAGCCGATCGCAACGCAGTGGTAGTGCGGCATCGTGTGTGACTCGAGCAGCCCACATGCCGAGTCTATCAAGCCTTGTCTCGGTCCAAAATCGCGCACGTTCACGCATGTTCACGCGCTATAACGAGAATCGGCAACAAGGCCATTTTGCACGTGCGTTAATGGTATCATGCATTTGTCACCACACGCAGCCTTAGCCGTTATGAGAGCTTGGAACAGTTGACTAGTCTCCCATTAGAACAAGGGTGGGGTGGGTGTGTGTTTTGGGGGTTTAACGTCTTTTTCCACCACATACGGGTGATATCAAAGACGGGGCAAAGATGAAAAAGCCAGCACAAATATTTGGCCCCAGCATTCGATCTCACGACCCGAGCATCGGAAGTCCAACGCTCTACCATTCCACCACCCCGGCTCCCCCCTTTAAAACAAAATATGTGGTCATTTTGCGAAAGGGCCAAAGCGTCATAGATTTCATAAGCAATTAGGATCTCTTAACATTTGACGGTGCAGAATTTTCGAAACGTAAGTCCTAAAAAAACCTCAATAGCCAGCATGGAGAAGCGTCAACACCACTACCGTAACGATACTCATACACAGACCACTCGTCCACAGGAAGAACGTATCAAACAACGCAGCTAACTCCTGCCAACTGTAGACAGGAGTTGCCTGCCCTGAATATTCCGCCGCAAAGCATTCTGGTCCGTCGGTCGGAATCTGAACATCCGCTTCCGTTTTTTCGCTGGATGGTAGAGCGGAAATTTCTTTCACTCTTAGTGGGGCGATTCTGTTGCCAGGGAAACCAGGACCGTCGTTTGAACCGCCCGTCTCCAGGCCACGGTTACGTTTTCTTCTGAGGTGTGTGAAATCTCGACACGGAACGAGAATCCGCGTGGCTAGTTTTGTGTACAGGGCACTCATTGGCTTAGAGGGTGAGGTGTGATAAAGATGGAGAACCCACGTTGTCAGCAGCGTGAACAGGACTCCAAGGCACAGGACCACGGCAAGGTAGACCTCTGGAAGTGGAATGTCGCAAACAATTAAATGAAGTTGTAATTCCTTCTGGCAGAAAGCAGTCTTAGGTGCTTACAGTCAAATTCGTATACTTTATTGTCCCCTATGGCACGTTCGTTTGCAATGGTCAAAAATGATTCGAATTAATGCACCGTGGACTGTATCAATTATACAAAATTAGCATCTATAAACGACAAAAGAAAAAATGAAAGACGAAAATGTGCAACAAGTTCAGATGGTCGAAAGGCCGAGTGTTTGACATTTTTATGCCAATAGATCGTTGTGTCTAACATCTCACCACTCAGACGCCTGCACCGTGACAGCAGCTCAGATGCTGGCACTGAGCCAGCAGAAGGGTACACAATGAGGCGGCTAACACACTGAGCGAGAGTCTTAATGGCAAAACCAATTATCAAGCTGCTCAGTCGTATAGAAACTGAACGTTTGACCGCTCGCACAAAGGGTAAACGGCACTGTATGGTATTAAGAGCTCTACTAATCATCAAGATAGAGAATTTCGAGCGTACAAGCCAAACTGTTCCAAACCATAACCTGGCTTCTGTGGTTCCTAATAAATGAGGAAATAATGCGTTGAAATAAGGGGAGCCGGGGTGGCCGAATGGTAGAGCGTTGGACTTCTAACGCTCGGGTCGTGAGTTCGTATCCCAGGGCCAAATATCGTTTCTCATCGTTGCCCCCTCTTTGATATCACCCGTATGTGGTCGAAAAGGACGTTAACCCACCCGCCCCCCCCCCCCCCAACACGCACCCACACACCCGCGTTGAAATAAAAATGTCAGAACACAGGACCTAGCATGCACCCATAAGTGCACAAGTTTCTCCATTTAATTATGCGAATTTACTATTGAAACACTCACGAACTACGGAGACGTCTGTGGAAGTAGGCGGCAGGTTGTCCGTGACCCAGGTGAGGAAGACGACGTAGGACAGGAGGACGGTGAGAGAGAAGCCCATCTTCTCCCCGGACTCTATCGGCAGCGCGAACACCGCCACCATCAGGATGGAGTTGAGGACGATTGGCATCAGCTGTTACAACACAAGATATCGTACAACAACCGTAAGATTTAGACTTTGTCAGAGAGACAGGCTACAAAGCTCCAGGGGTGGTTTTGTTTCCGATACATCTGGCTGTTTGAATTAGATCTTCTTTATGGAAAGTTCCGTTCACACTCAAATGTGGCCGACAGGGCAGTCTAACTCGACTGAATAGTGTTCAGCTGGGCCCGTATGTAATAGTCGAGGTTAGGCCTTTTAGCCCCGGGTTAGAGCCTAACCTCGAAGTAAACTAGCTCAAGGGTTAAATATTCTTTTTTTTTTTTTTGCTTAAAATCAGGAAGCTGGCCCATTCCAGGAAGGTGCCTGAGCCGTTATAGAAGGATTTTTTCCTTCCTTCTTCGCTTCCTTTTTTATATTGAATTTTGCTTTTGGGTTTCTTTTGTAGTAGTCTGGGTTAGGCCCGTAGCCGAGGGTTAAATTAACTTCGACTTTTACACACGGGCCCTGGGCTGTTCAGTCAGGGTAACTGTCCCTTCACCCCATTACCCACCCATGAGGTCCGTCTCCACTCAGTGTCGTGCCGGGGACGTTAAAACCCAAGTAACCTTTCAGTTGGTGCTTTCAGGCTTTTCGTGGTTTGCTTTTTTTTTCATCCTTACAGTGTGTAACGTAAGGCGGTCTCACACTTTCACTCCGCTTTCACATCACAGACATTCAGAAAGGCACGCATGCAAACGTCATCCACTCCCTTTCATACACACAAGCAAATAGTTATTCTTTTGACTGAGACCTTTTATACACGAAAACAATCACATGAATTAATAAGTAGATTTAAGGCTTAACTACATTCACAGCTGGAAAACAGAAGCCTCCAAATTCACCAGCACATCGGTTATTCAAAGGATATGTGCCTGGATATAAAATTTACTACAACGCGGACAAAAGCCACTATACACAATTAGATGTGAAATGAATAAAGTGAAATAAACAAGATGACTCAACAAGCTTGGTCGAAACGATGCTGTAGACTGGGTGAAGACTTGTTGGTCTTGAATAGAAAATATATACACTTGAGCCAGACGATTCCTCTGGGAATTCCGGGCGATTCAAATCTTTTCACCTTCTCCTGGAATGAGTGAAGAGAAGCACTTCTTCTGGAAGTGACTTGAACGAGGCTGGACCGCAGACACCTTCAACAAAGAAAACGCTGAGGATGGTGTACCCCATCAGACTCAGGGATAGCTCCACCTTGACACGGCGCTCGATTGGATGGCTGCGCGTGATCTCAAGGGAGACAAACACACACGTCGCTGGCTTCAAGCTCCACAACGACGAGGCAGACGATAGTAGACAAACATGGTGTCGTGTACGCTGATCAGGCGGACATATACTAGTGTCCAAAAGAAACGATACCAAGGGTTGGCAAGGACATACAGTAAAAGCAGAACAATACAGATATTTCAGAGTGGTATATTTCATTAGCAAATGTTTCCGGTATTCCCGAGCGCAGACGCTGTATTTGGAACGTGGGATACGTAAACCTATGTTTTTAGGCCTCGGGGATCACTTTGTACAAAAACATTCTGACAACAGTTTGGTATCGTTTCTTTTGGACACTAGTTTATTACAATGCGGTCAGCTCACCTGGTCTCCGGCGTCGTTCCTGTACAATATTAACCCGTAATTACTACCACTATCTCGGATAGTATTTCTTCTCCATAAACTAACTTTGATCCTGAACAAAGTTCCATTTCAACAACAATAACATCTGACATCGATCTCGAAAGTTCCAGTTATGAATTGATATCAGAAATTATCAACAAATTCACCTTCCAGTTACCAAGTACTCATACAATATCAAACAGTTCAAACTTATATCCTCATCATCAACCTCAAACCATAGTCTCACAACTGATTCCTCACAAGAATGAAGTTCAAAACATCGTACCAAAAATTCTCTCATTTGAATAACCATTTGAGAAGTGCAACATTCAGAACTAAATCAGATATACATCATTATAGCATCAAGTTATCCATAGGGTTATCAAACAATCCACTTGGTCTTGAAACAGACAAACAATATTCAAAAATCAAACATACCTGTAGCGCTATGGCATACGGAACACAAAAGAAGCCGGGTGGGGAAAAAAAGACCTGGAGCCGTGGTCACGACGCGTTCGTAACTTTTCCGCCACCGATTTACGCACGCGAGGGTCCGTAACTTACGATTTGTGATAAAAGTGGGTGGTCATGACGTTTGCGCAAAGTTACGGCCGCTCGGAAACCTTGCGTATTGTACACCACCTAGGAGGGTGTCGGAAAGGTGTCGTAGCTTTTGCGTAAATCTGAAAAATGGCGGCCCGCTTGATTTACCTGAACTGCAAATGAGAAGAGCACTGCGACGGGAAAGGGTGTTCCGTGATCGTACTAACCCTTTTGACTTGTACGACGATGTGGACATGCTTCAAAGGTTTAGATTTAGGAGGAGAGACCTGCAGGAATTGTGTACAGTCTTCTGTAGGACGACTTGAGTGTAGAGGGGGCGCGTTCAGTTCACTACGCACCCTGCAATGCAAAGGCCTGTATGGCCGGCTGTACACACATCGTGGGTTGATTTATTCCTTTTTGTGGGTTAACATTTGTTGTGTGTGTTTCGGACTACTAGTTCAGTGCTGAACGCACTCGGTCAGTCCTCACTGATCAGCCACCACCGTTTTGATCGTATGCCTGTCAATGCAGGTCTCATTCATTGTCACACAGTGTCAGTTGTGGACCCGAAATGTGCGGGTTCCGAATCCAGAGTTATGGTCGAGTCATGTTTCTCTGCCGTAGCAAGTCAGGTTAAATGCGTGGCATGTATGTGGAGAGTTTTGTTGATGTTGTTGTTATCCTCTCCTTTTTCGTTTTTCGTTGTTCTTTGATTGAGGTTCATTCCGTTGGTTTTCAGCTTGCCAGTGAGCCTGCTACATACGGTTTGTACGTGCAGTAAATGCTTCTACTCGTTGTAGTCCGTCCAATGTTGAGATAGAGACTGCTAGGAAGCGGTCTATATGCGACCTGCATGCTCTCCTGATCACACTCTCCACATACATGCCACGCATTTAACCTGACGCTACGGCAGATAAACATGACTCGATCAAAAATTCTGTAGTGAACGCGTAGTGAACACACCCCCTCTACTCTTTCACGCTTCGCACGCTGGAAGGAGAATTTGTGCAGGCCACGTGATGGTGTTTTCCGTGGGAATCCCAGGGGTCCCACGCCTATCTAAAAATAGCCCGTACTTGACACCGTTTCCAGTAAGTGCGCGTCGTGACCGGCCAACTAGCGGAAGAGATAGTTTTCACGTAGCCACGTACGAACTTACGATCCGCAACCCATTTGCGCAAAGAAATTTGCGTTCGCGTCGTGACCTCGGCCCCTGTTCCCTCCACCGGTCAATAGTAGGACTGCGCACAATCTTTGTCGCAATTGCTCACTTCGTAAGCTGACAACAACTCAGGTCTACTTGTGTTACAACAGTCTCTAGTATAGAGTAAAACTCAAGCAACCGCTATAGCCGTGCATAGGCATTTTCCCGCACGTGAAAACGTTAGGTAGACTGGGATAAACTCCAGTACAGTACTACCTGTCTAAAACACCAGCTAACACTACACATGAAAATACACCTTTGAAAACGGCAAACACACAATCAATGAAAACCCCATAAATGCGGTTTGTCACACAGTGTTCTCAAAGTTGTAGCGTCTGGATAAGGCCCCCTGCAATGTTTGGCCCTGTTTGGATTGGAACCCGGTATCTTCGGGCCTCAGGGCCCTCGAGAGGTCGACACCAATCTACATCTTTGGGCAACGTTACAATTATTTAATATCTTTATTTGTACAAAGAGTATAACCAGTAAGAAGAAATACTCCAAGAAATGTAGTTGTTGCTGCTGCTGTTTTGTAGTTGTTGTTGTTGGTAGTGGTGGTAGTGTTGGTTGTTCTGTGCGCGCGCGCGCGCGCGCGTGTGTGTGTGTGTGTGTGTGTGTGTGTGTGTGTGTGTGTGTGTGTGTGTGTGTGTGTGTGCCCTTTATACAATGACATCCCTACTGTAAACTCACAAGATTCTGTCCATAAAACGGCCACTTCCGGCGGAAGGAGAAGTAGAAGTCTAGCTTCCGGAAGGTAGCGTTGGCAGCCGGCCCGCCTAAGTCCTTATGGCTGGTAGAAGTCCCGATCAAGTCGAACTCCCCGTTCGGTGTATACAGCGTAGTTGTGTCTATAAACCTGCACAGATTATGGTGCTCTTAACAGCAGTTTCAAACAAATAAAAGCGACGTAAAAGGGACAGAAGCCACTTAACTTTCACAAAGGACGGCACAGGTCAACGTTTCGGCTTTCGCCTTCCTCAGGACACAAACAAATGGGACATAACTTCAACAAACAAAAGGTAACTCTGCTGACATACTGACATACACGGCGCGGCAAAAAAAATTAATTCTTAGATAGATAGATAGATAGATCCCCCCCCCCCTTCCCAAGAGGGACACAGACCTGACCTCTCGCAATGGTGGCAAAATCTTCACCACTATACCACAGACACCCCCCCCCCCCCTCCCCTCCCCTCCCACCCAAATAACAAGAAACCAGTCTGCCTTACGAAGCGGTGACGATCATTTCCGACAAAGGGTAGGTCCATCCCAGCAAGACGACCTTACACTCCTGACTGTCAAACGGAAACTCCTCCACGTTCATCTCGCACGACGTAGTCACCTCGGTGGGAGGGGTCCAGTAAACCACCCCGTTCTGGTCGAATCTGACCGGGGTGGCGTCGTTATCTTCTCCTCCAACCACCCCTACGTTATCCACCCTGGTGACATTTAAAACCTCCATGAAACTGTGATGGGCTCCATGAAATGGGCAACAAAGTCGCCCAGAGACTTTGGAGAAACTGGTGGCAGGTAAAATTTAGCGGTTTTTTATTTTTTATTGTTTGTCTGTTTGTTTGATTGTTTGTTTGTTTCATTTTCGGGTCCTTAAGCAACTAAGACAAGTTTTGTGAAAGCAACTGATAGTAATTCTGTATGTTTCTAGCATGCTTATCCTGTGGCCTCAATATGTATGTATGTTTGTGTGTATAAGTGTGTACTTGTATTTTATGTATGTATTGTAACTCTGTTGCTTTTTTTTATTATTGACCTATGTGTGTATCAGGTATTAGCATATCCATTTGTCTCATTACATTTATTATGGTTCATGGTTCTGATTTACTTTAAGCGTCGGTGTACATGTGAATTTGTGTACGTTACGTAAAAAGCAAAAATATGAATAATTTTTTTTAAAAAGTTTTGTGAAAGTTCAAGGCTGATTGTAGCTTATAACCATGTTGAAAACGAGCATATTTCGCAAATACGCGGTACCCGGCATGATTTCCATGTCACGTTCTACAAACCATTGTCTCAATGGCTGCTTTTCAACTGCATGTTTTCGGCAAACAGGCCTACACAATGCTGCAGAAATGACATGTATTTTTATATCAAAGTGTGTCCGTGTGCGCAGGGAACGTGTGTGTGTGTGTGTGTGTGTGTGTGTGTGTGTGTGTGTGTGTGTGTGTGTGTGTGTGTGTGTGTGTGTGTGTGTGTGGATATCAGTTTTTATTAGTTTTTATGTTTTGTAAGTTTTACCTGTCTTGTGTTTGCTTTATATGTCTTTTGTGTTTTTAATCTCTTAATATGAATAAGTATGTATTTATGTAAAGCACCTGGAGCTTAGATAAGGTTAACCGCGATATAAATATATCATTATTATTATTATCATTATTTTCCAGCATTGGGATGATAATGAGTGTAAATAAATAAATAAAAATAAAAACGTGGGTCTACTCACGCATTTTCGATGACAACAGGAGGAGTCCAGATGTCCTCTGGAGGGGTGACCAGAGTGTACAGACCCCCATAGTCGGACGCGTTCCACTTTAACCGGTCATCCGTCCAAAACTGAAACAGAAACATGAGCGAAAGTTAAAGAATCTGTACACTTGTATGGCATACAATGACGATGTGGAAAACTTTTCATCGAAAGCGCTCAACGTTTTGCTTCAAAATAACAAGTTATATCAAGATAAAACACAACTAACCAACGTGATGCCTTGCGTCGCGGTAATATTGCCCTAAGGCTTGAACAAAGGCGCATTTCTCAAAACACTAGATACCGCAAAGTTAACAAAACGTTTTCCATACTCAAACGGAGCATTGCCTCTTTCTGCAAACAACCTCAGCAGTTTCACATTGTACTCACCATGTATATGACAAGGTTGACTGACATAGTCTGTTTTGCAATATTCTGGGGGGAAAAAAGAACGTACAAACAACAACAACAAAAACGTATGTTGGACCGTAGAACAAAATCTGAGTAAATCTACACGCTTCTGTTCTACAAAACGACAATACACAACTCTAATGATTGTGCATACCAGTTATTTCACAGTATTCAAGCTTTTTTTGTAAACCAAGAAATGTTCTCGACGAAATACACATTGAAACACATTGTTTACATCAAGAAACAAACATATGTAACTAAACATTTCATTTCAAAACAGATACGTGTGTCTTCACAAGAAGTACAAAGATTTTTTAAAAATAGATTTTAGGTTTTGTATTTTTTCTTACTTTTTGTCTTTTTTTTGGGGGGGGGGGGGGTAGGGGGGCACATCCTTAAAATCATATCAATCCATCGAATTTCGTGTCCAGTTAGTGCTTCAGAAGTTGACAGAGACAGCGAGACATAGATGACGATAGGCCGACAGGCAGGCACAGACACAGACCGGTACAGACAGACAAAAACCAACACAAACAGGCAGACACAGACAGGCAGATACAGATACAGACACAGACACAGGCACAGACGCACACAAGCAGGGTGGGTGGGTGTTTGGGGGTTTAACGTCCTTTTCCACCACAAAGGGTGATATCAAAGACGGGGCAACGATGAAAAAGCCAGCGCAAATATTTGGCCCCAGCGGGGATCGAACTCACGACCCGAGCATTAGAAGTCCAACGCTCTACCATTCGACCACCCCGGCTCCCCCGCACACAAGCAGACACACACACACACACACACACACACACACACACACACACACACACACACACACACACAGGCACACACACAGTCACACACGGACAGACAAACAGGCAGGCAGAACAGGCAGACAGAATAGGCAGACAGAGAGTTACCAGGTGGTTAAGTGTCGCCAGTGTCAGGGCAATTGACACGTTAGTCACGTAATCAGGCCGAACTTTAGCGTTATATGAAGCGAAAAGTGCAGTCCTCAACGTTTCTTCGTCATCGGTAAAACCACACAGGCCTGATAAAACGAAAAATGTAAGACACTGCACTATGAAAAAAAAAATTATAAACATAATTTTAAGTATCAATTAATTTCAGTAATTTAATCATTTTTTTACTGTTACATATGAACTTTTAAATATAGAAGAATATCATTAAATGGCTAAATAATACATATCACTGATCATTAAAAATAAATTCGCACTCACCTTGTCTTACTGCAAAGCAGGCCATTAGCACAATGACAGATAATTGCACGACTGAGCAATTCATTTTTTTTTCAGTTTTTCTTTTCCCCCAAGCTTACTCATGCGAAACTTTCTTATAGTTTTGCTGTCTAGACTTTCCTGGACCTTCCAAAACCACAAACCTCTATCTGGTATTCCTTTTCTTAATAGCGATCACTAAGCTAATGATTCTAGAATTCTTAGGTCTTGAACATCTCTCTGGAACTGTCGCTGCTCTTTCAGAGAGCCCTTCAAGCAACTACCTTCCTCTCCGTTTTGATATCGCTCGGTGCTCTAACGGCCTGTATTATCTAACTATTTATACACGGTTCACGAAAGTCATGCTCTCACAGTAAGGGTCAGCGAACAGGACATGTGTTTGACATTAGTGAATAATGGCACTCCGGGGTGTGTTATTAATTTCCATAGTGTATGAATGACCAATCGGAGTTTGCTTTTAGCAACTTTTTATATACGGTTCATGAAAGACCCGCGGTCATAGAAGAGGGGGTCAGCACACAGTCAATGTGTTTGATATCCGTGAATAATGAAACTTTGTGGTGTATGTTCCCCCGCTATATGACCAATCGAAGGTCGTTTTCGGGAGCAATTAATGGATCGCTCAGTGACCTCACACGTGGAGAGCACGCATTTACACGCTCATTCTCAGGTCACATATAGCTTTTGACCCCGTAAAGGAGCACATGCGGATTTGAGCAGTTCATGCGGTGTCAGAAAGGTGTTTATTTTATTCACACCACTGGTCAGTGCAAATTTTTAGTGAGTTAACTTTGAGTGCTTTACATCCAAAGCTCGGAAGCTACGGCAAAAAAAAAAATGTAACCATCTCGTTGTTTCTTTCGTGGTTAAAAACAAAACACAAAAAACTCTCGAACTAATAATGTGAGCTCTATGTAGCCAACTTGATGTTGCGTGTGTGAGCTCCGTGAGGGTAATTTATTAGGCATACGAGAATCACGAGGAACTTTTGCCCTTTTCTTGCTGTTCTAGCGTCACCTTCACGGCCCGCTAATCAAGACTGAGGTGTGGAGCAATGCACTGCTGGTGTGGCTCGCTGCTAGTCAGTTTTCAGTGCGTGCAAGGAATGCACACACACACACACACACACACACACACACACACACACACACACACACACACACACACTCTCTCTCTCTCTCTCTCTCTCTCTCTCTCTCTCACACACACACACACACACACACACACACACACACACACACACACACACTCTCTCTCTCTCTCTCTCACACACACACACACACACTCTCTCTCTCTCTCTCTCTCTCTCACACACACACACACACACTCTCTCTCACTCTCTCTCTCTCTCTCTCTCTCTCTCTCTCTCTCTCTCTCTCACACACACACACACACACACACACACACACACTCTCTCTCTCTCTCTCTCTCTCTCTCTCTCTCACACACACACACACACACACACACACACTCTCTCTCTCTCTCTCTCACACACACACACATACACTCTCTCTCTCTCTCTCTCTCTCTCTCTCTCTCTCTCTCACACACACACACACACACACACACACACACACACACATTGTTTCCAATTCCGACACCAATACGACAGTTAGAAACAAAATTATCCCCCGTAAACGTTCCAGTTACGCTAAGCCTATGCTTGAGTACACAAAATAGAGTATGCACAAAGTGACCACAAATGCTCCTACCAGTGCGTGCGTGTGTGTGTGTGTGTGTGTGTGTGTGTGTGTGTGTGTGTGTGTGTGTGTGTGTGTGTGTGTGTGTGTGTGTGTGTGTGTTACTTCATGGTTAATTTACATTCGGGTTTGTTTTTTCAATGGCAAATTTGAGAAGAAAGTAACACTTGTCGCATTTTGTAGGAGGCTTTATTTACGTCTGAGTCAGTGCACGAGCGCCTTAGGCACAATTAAATGAAAACAAAGATTTTGTTCGGTCTCCTGGTGCATCGTGAAAAAGGAAATAACGTCAATAACCAGAATAAAGCAGCGCCAGAACCACTATCGTCACGATACTCATACACGCACCGAACGTCCACAGAAAGAAATTGTCGAACAGGGCGGCTAACTCTTGCCAGCTGTTAACGGGAGTGGTCTCCCACGAATCCGTCCCAGGATTCTTCTCGTCCGCTTCATTGACAGGAGGAGGAACTTGGCCATCCATTCCCGCCATCTTGCTGAGAGGTAGAACGGAGAGCACTTCTTTCCCTGCAAGCGGAGTGATTTTGTTGGCGCTGAAAGTAGCTTCAGATTCGGACTCCTCTTTGGTTTTTCTTTTGCAGTGGATAAGGTCACGCAGAGGGACAAGGACTGCCGTGGCAAACTTCGTGTAGAACGGACCAATCGGCTTCGACGAAGGGGTGTGATATAGATGGAGTATCCACGTGGTCAGCAGGGTGGCGAGAACTCCGAGGCAGAGGACCACGGCAAGGTAAACCTCTGCAACACGAGACACACGGAAGTGATAACAAGTATTGAAATAAAAACTCTCTTCAGTCTCAGTCCTTCAAACATGCCCTCAAAACGTACCTTTTTTGTCAGTATTGTGAGTAGTTCCTCCTCTCTCTCTCTCTCTCTCTCTCTCTCTCTCTCTCTCTCTCTCTCGTAGCTCTAATTTATTAAAATTACTGCCATTGCAATACCGTCAACATGCACTTGTTTCACCCCTGAGCATTATTATCAAAGACATTACTACTTGTTCATGCTCAGTAACTGTTTGTTTACTTGGCACAAATTGTATTGCAATAAACCTGTTTAAACCAAAACGTACCTATTTATCTCAGCCTTAGATTAGTTAATTTAGCCCCTGTTACCCAACTCAGAATATTGTTTTGCAGTGTGTATGTATGTAGGTATGTACTGGGTGTTGGCACGTACGTAAACGTGCCTGTATTTATGTCTGACTATATGTATGTATGTATGTATGTATGTATGTATGTATGTATGCTTTCTTCGTATTTATTTAACTGATTATCTATTATTCTATTATTCATGTGCTTATCTATCCCCTTCTTTGATTTATATTTATAAAGCGCCTATAGCTCTTCGGAGATAAGGCGATAAGGAACTTCTTCTTCTTCTTCTTCTTATTATTATTATTACAAATTCTATCTCGGGTACACGTGTTACATGCCTCAATGCTAACAGTTCAAATATGAAAACAGATTATGGTGAAAATTCAAATAGGCAAATAAAACTCGAAATGTTGTGTGAAAGTTAGACTAGTGTAGGAAGCGAAATTTTATCAGCGCCTAAAGTTGTCGGCTTTGAGCCCAAGGGGATTTTAAAGCCATAATTATAATACAATCCATTTAAACATCGGCACTGGTGAATATGTCAGTAGGTTCATACATCATCAAAAGAAAATCGCCCTCAATACACATTTCCCACACATAGCTCGTTAACATAACCCTCATAACCAAAGATCATAAACATTAAGAAGGTGCAGCTAGAAGCAGAACTGTATCGTGTATAAACAATAAAATAGTAATTTAACAGCAAAAACAAGCTTGGTTCTCTTAACAGCCTGATCAGTCGCGGAGAGATTTGTTTGACCACTCACGAACTACAGCGACGTCTGTGGAAGTAGGCGGCAGGTTGTCCGTGACCCAGGTGAGGAAGACGACGTAGGACAGGAGGACGGTGAGAGAGAAGCCCATCTTCTCCCCGGACTCTATCGGCAGCGCGAACACCGCCACCATCAGGATGGAGTTGAGGACAATCGGCATCAGCTGCAGAAACAAAACCTGAGATGAACTTACATTTTTTTCTTCTTTTTTTTCCCAAAAGCAGGGGAAATTACTCCTACTGACTGAAAACTTGGCAGTGAGATGACGCATACAGCGATGGTGGTATTTTTGGTGACACGGCGTATCACTAGAAATATAATAATACAAACAAACGGTACTTGATAGGAAACCATTTTTTCACTCATACTCAGTTTGTGATATTTTCAGCTGACAAAAATTAAAGAAATAAATACAGTTCTAACTTCTGGAAAAAAAATTCGCGTTTTCAGAATTGATCACATTCATTGTATTCAGTTTTGCTTCCAGCTTCGTGAACGCCAGGTTTACTCAACTACCTTTACTGAAAGGCTCGGGTCGTGAGTTCGTATCTCGGCCGGGGCCAAATATTTGTGCTGGCGTTTTCATCGTTGCCCCTTCTTTGATATCACCCGTATGTGGTGGAAAAGGACGTTAAACCCCCAAACACCCACTTACCCACCCATACTGAAAGGCCCTAATTGTGATATTTTAGGCTCACACATTTTTAGGCTCGTTGTGGTGGAAAATTAACGTTATACTCCAAACACCCACCCACCCTAGTAGTCTATTCTCTACATAATTTCAGCCTTGCTTTTAGTTAGTTCGGCAGTCATGCGACACGGTCTGCCGACCTAAGTACGTGTTGTCGTCGTTCACAAATCAGATTCACCTAACTGCTCGCCTTGCTTGTGCTATGTATGGACTAATCAGCCAGTCCATTTCCTGATCACTCACGAGGTTCTGCCCGTAAAACTGCCACTTCCGGCGGAAGGAGAAGTAGAAGTGCACCTTCCGGTAGGTGGTGTTGGCTTCGGGTCCTCCGATGTCCCTGAGCGCCGTGGACGTTCCGGTCAGGTCAAACTCTCCGTTGGAAGAATAGAGTGTAGTGGTGTCTATACCCCTGCCAACGTACGAGCTTTGGTTCAGTTTAGTTTAGTTTAGTTTAGTTACGTTTAGTTTAGTTTAGTTTAGTTTAGTTTCGTTTTGTTTTGTTTTGTTTTACAAGGGTGGCAATTCTGTATCCGGTACGTGTAATCCCCTGCTAAAATCAAGGTGTTCCGCATGGTGTCGTCTAGGCACTGACTTGACCAACAACGCAAACTAAACTTCACATCGGTTGTATTATCAATACGCGCGCGCACACACACACACACACACACACACACACACACACACACACACACACACACACACACACACACACAACACACTTTTCAACATCACTTATCGGGTCAAGGGTTGATAAAACAAGCTTGATGGATTCATCTTACGAGGCACTGATGACAAGCTCGGACAAAGGGTATGTCCAGCCCAGCAGGATGAGGTCACACTCCTGGTTGTCGAAGGGGAAGCTGGCGATGTTCATCTCGCATGACGTGGTTATCTCAGTGGGCGGGATCCAGGTGACCAGACCGTTGCTGCTGATCCTGACCGGCGTGTCGTCATTGTCCCCTATGTTTTCCACCCTGTCACAAAGCACGGGTTGTTGTTGTTTGATGTTTGCTCTTATAGTTGTTGTTGTTGTCCGCTGTTTGCTCTTATAGTTGTTGTTGTTGTTGTTTCTTGTTTGCTGTTGTTGTTTGCTGTGGCTGTTGTTGTTCTGATCCCGGCTGGGGCCAAATATTTGAGCTGGCTTTTTCATCGTTGCCCCGTCTTTGATATCACCCTATGTGGTGGAAAAGGACGTTAAACCCCCAAACACCCACCCACCCCTGTTGTTGTTCTTTCTTCGTTATTGTTTGTTTGTGTATGTGTTTGTGGGTTTTGATTTGTTTGTTTGTTTTTTGCTGTTGTTGTCTTGTCTTGTGTGTTTGTTTGTTTGTTTGTTTGTTTGTTTGTTTGTTTTTTGTTGTTGTCTTTTTTCTTTTTCTTTTTTCTCTTTTTTTTTCTTCTTCTTTTTTTTATTTTATTATTATTATTTTTTTTTTTTTTTGGGGGGGGTGTTGTTGGGGTGTGTTGCTGTTGTTGTTTTGTTGTTGTGTTCTTTCTTTTTCTTTTCTTTTCTTTTCTTTTTTTTTTTTTTTTTTGGGGGGGGGGGGGGTGGGGGTGGGAGTGGTGGATGGGGGGGGGGGGGGGGGGGGGGGGGGGGGGAGAGGAGGTGGGGTAGGTGTGTGTGTGGGGGGAGGGGGGGATTACATTTGCAGCACGTGTTCAGTGTTTTGGGTATGTTATGGCGTGGCGTGGTTCGAACTTACGGTTGCATACGATTGAAGAAGCAACTCTCAGAATGTTCATAAACTGTTTCTGTAACATTTGTCAGCGTCATTGTCATCGTCATTCGGTTGATGGTTCTGTCTCTACATAACCACGAGCAAGCAAAACTTCGTGCATTTTTACTCACGCATTTTCGATGACCACAGGTGGAGTCCAGATGTCCTCGGGGGGAGTGACGAGCGAGGTGATACCTCCATAACTTGACTCGTCCCACTTCAACCGGGCATCATCCCACTCCTACACACAAAAGGGGGAAGGGGTGGGGGTGCATGCTTTTTCTACACGTATCAAATCAAATACATCTTTATTATCCCAAGCGGGAATCTGGGTTGTAATGGACATAAGAAACAAGTCGATAATACACGCAACATGGTATGGTATGGTATGGTATGGTATGGTATGGTATGGTAGACTTCTCCTCGGCGCACGTATCCAGCTCTACTGAGATGCTCATGGCGCCGCAAGGCTGGAGGACGATACAGTGAAAGCCTGCTGCCGCTAAGCGCTACTTTATGTACAAACCTCCACCCCGCTATTCACTCTGGTGCGTGCGACAGTATTTCTGTTCTACCCCGCAATCGAATGAAGAAACACATAAAATAAAATAATGCACAAGACATTCTACAACTACGATAGACTTTTCTATCAATGAAATATCACATAAAATAATCTTAGTGTTAATGAAATTTAACGTTTAAAATAGCTATTAAAGTTATCGCACATTACAAAATAATTATACATTATTACCGGCCCCCGTAGTGAAGTTGTTAGCACTTCGGACCATGGACCGGGAGACCCGGGGTCGAGTCCCAGCCGAGGCAAGCGGGAGTTTTCCTACCTAGGTTGGCTCCTACCCAGAGCGGGTGTGCTATGGGCCCAATGGGAAGGCTGTTGCCACACAGCCGAGATTCACCCACTTCACAGGTGCGAAGTTTGGGGGTGCTTTCCTTGGTATGACACGTCTTATGATCTGGATGATTACACGGCCGGCACCGCAGGTGCCGTAGTTCCCGGGCCTGGTTAATGCCGGGATATTTATGACAGGAAGCGTGGAATGCGGCCCTGTCCCGCAGTCCCAAACCACGGACCCTCATAGCATCATCTTACCATCATCCTCATCTCCACCGTCATGCATAATAAAAAAAAAAAAATGCCCCAGCTTCCGAGCCATCCGTGGATTTCACCCATTACCAGGGAGGAACACCACTGGAACTGGCAAAGATTTGGGGCAGCCAAAAAAAAAAAAAAAATCAAAATCACAGACTCCAAACAAACACCACGCCCGATCCATCTGGTCACAGTATCACATAAGGGTGATATCAGAGACGGAGCAACGAGAAAAAGGCCAGCAGTGCCAGCACAAAGACGAGAAGTAATGCAGTACTTGATCTAGTTACAAAATGACAGCCCGAGGTTTTGTCCTTTGGATCTCAACATGACAACTCCACGCGAGTCCAAAAGCCCGCCCCTGCCGTACTCTCCCGTATATGGAAATGCTTTGGAAATGTTCAGCCCACCAAATTTGAAAAATTAAAAAAAAAAGCAATACTAAATTCTGAGATTTAAATAGCTGAGCTGACCCTTCGCACCGCGTGATTGTAATGTGTTTATGTCCAGTGTGTGAGAGGATGCGTGTGATTCACGTGAGCGTGCGTGTTGGGTTCAGTTCGTGGCGCTTTGAGCCGATTCATGGAATTGGGTAAAGCGCCAGTACAAAACTCATTATTATTACTACTAGTAGTAGTAGTAGTAGTAGTAGTAGTAGTAGTAGTAGTATATCGACAAAATACAGTACGCCCATGACGTCACTGCGGTACGGGAAAAGGGGTGATGTCAAGATAAAAGAGATTGACGTATTGGTCCTTTTTCCTCAAATGACCTGAATGGACTTTTTGCTTTAAATCCAGTTTCAGTCATGTCAAACTTTTCGTGCTTCCCTCATTGTAGTCTCCATACCATGCGTTGTGCTCATTACGCGGCGAGATGAGATTGGCTGAATTCTGATGGGCTCGCCCATTTTGATTGACAGACGTGAAGTCGTCCATTATCATTGTGGCAGCCTTTCGTAGCTGCTGCTGAAATCAAGATGGTTACACCAAAATAAAAGAGTTTTTTTATAAAATCCATGAGCTGCTAAGAGCTACTTGACCTCTAGAGCAACTTTAAAGTATACTCACCAGCTCGAAGACAACGTTGATAGACATTGTTTGTTGTGCAATATTCTGAAACAGAAGTAAAATCCCAAGCTGGATGTGACATAAACTCTTAAACAAACGCAAGATAATTCTTGCAAATTAAAGATACCCCCTTCACTCCCCGTTTTGTCGTTGTTGTTGTTGTTGTTGTTTTGGTTTGTTTGTTTGTTTGTTTGTTTTTTGTTTGTTTGTTTTGTTTTGTTCTTTTTAGGTTTTGTTTTTTTGTTGTTGTTTTGTTGTTTTTTGTGGGAGCCCATCACATATTTTATAATGAGAAAAAGATATGGTGCGCGAATATTCCTGCAATGGTCCCTGCTAACACTACTGAAGACAGACAGAGAGCGAGAGAGACAGACAGACAGACAGACAGACAGACTGACTGACTTCACTCGTGGTTGTCAGGCACTTAGGCTCATGCTACAAACCTGCCCTTGCTATACAATACACATTAAAACCTACGATTACAACTATACGCAAAGGTTATACATAAAAGTTTATAATCAATTAAAGACCGATGAGAGGGTTAGCAGCCATCGCTATTTGAAGCGAGTAGAGAGAGAGAGAGAGAGTAATTCACCAGATGGTTGAGTGTAGCCAGTGTCATGGATATGGTCACGTTGGTGACGTAATCAGGCCGAACTTTGGCATTGTAGGAAGTCAGCAGTGCTGTCCTCAAATTAGTCTCGTCACTCACAAAACCGCACAATCCTTGAAAATATATTCATCATCATCATCATCATCATCATCATCCCCCCCCCCCAAAAAAAAATACAAAATACTACTACTACTACTACTAATGATAATAATAAAAATGTATACGTACGTCCTGCGTTTTCGTTAGTTGGCGAGGAATTGGAGGGGCAGGGGTGGGGGGGGGGAGGGGGCTGAGGGAGGGGGTCACTTATACTAATTTCTTCATGGTTACTTCACTTCACTTGTTTTTGTTTTGTTTTTTTCTGTAGTGGAAACAGAATTCACCGTTGGAAGTACTATTACAGTATTAGGCGACAAAACAGTTCAAAGTGGCAGATTATTATTTTATGGCACTAGGAATTTGCCCGGCATTGTATAAGAACTGATGTGAGTTTTCCATTTAAGTTAGCTTGTGTATACATAGGTGGGTTTTTTTTTTTTTTTTTTTGTACAAATGATTAGTTTCTAAATGATTGTGACTCACCTTTTCCACACAACGAAAGAATTATCGCCATCACCACCGCAATGGCCTTTTTCATCTTGGCCAGTTCCATATTTCTCCGCTGATGTCTTCTTCACGGAACAAACCTCTTGTTAAGCGGACGACTCAAATAATTATTAGTTTATTTTACAATCACCCTTAGCGTAGTATTCAGCGAATGCTGCAGAGCACAGACTTTCGTCAGGCAAACATATACATGTTCAAATGGGCCCTGCAAGTTTCAGTGAGCGACAGACTCAGAAAAGCCGCGCAACTCAGACAGACTATTTCATGCCTTGGGGCCAAATTTCAACGGGTGATTCTAGAAAGAGAAGGAGTAGTGATTTCATTGGTCATTCCGGGTTTATCACAGCGCCTGCGGGGCCTGTTATGTATTTCTCTGTGTGTTTAATCAATCAGAACTGGTTTCCGGAGCCGTTAATGGGCCCGGCGTTGGGTACACAGCTTGTGGACGGTAACTTGTACATGAGTATGCTGCTGTGTCAATTTTAGGGTAACATGTAGACCCACATGGGTATTAATTTTTGCAATGTCACTTTTGGGGTATATTTGCTCTCTGGAGAAGGGGGTTTATTTGCATACTAATTGTTACAGGCCTGCACGGGGACAGAGTAATGGCTGTGTTTAATGTACTGGACATGTCTCAGGTCAGTATTTTTTTAAATTTCTGTTGGTTTAAGCATTTTTATTCATGGATCACCGTCAAGCAGCAGACAGTAATACAATGAAAAAGAGCACGACAAGCAAAAGCTTATACAAAATTTCTGTTCCTAAAAAAGAAAAAGAAAAAAGAGTTTACTGTATTGTGAATAAAACAAAATCAAGTAACAAAACAAATAATCGATCCAAAAAGACACACAGCACATTTTACTGGAAAAAAATTATCATTTTCCCTTAAATTTTATTTTTAAAATCAAGCCACGTTGTCACAGTTCTCTGAAAGTCAAGGTTTCGAAAACCCTTTGTATTGGAAAAAAATCAGTTTGTGATTTTGCTTCAGCTGATAGTTACAAAGAGGTGGGCGGGTGGGTATTTGGGAGTTTAACGTCCTTTTTCACCACGTATGGGTGATATCAAAGAATGGGGCAACGAGAAAAAAGGCCAGCACAGATATGTAGCCCAGCCGGGAATCGAACTCACGACCCGAGCATTGGGAGTCCAACGCTCTACCATTCGGCTATCCCGGCTCCCCAGTTACAAAGGGAAAATAAACGAATAAAACAACTGTGAAGGTTGTGAACTTATTTTTCAATACATTTCGTTTTCTCTCTTATGAACTCGACCACAACCATACAACCTTTTACGATTCCAGTGACAAGGTGGACTTCAGACTGTCTGCAAACACCTCACGAAGCCCTAGTGATGCCAGAGAAAATAGCAGGCAGTTCAAAGGTAGTAATTTCTGGCTTGTTTTGACGTGTAAACACAAGCGCAGTTAAACAAATATTGGCACTGCCTTACAACAAGCCCACCGACTAAGTAAGTACATGGTAAAGGTTGACATGGCAGTGAAGTATCATTCCTGTGTTACTGTTTTCTTTTTTTTTTCTTAGGTGTAGACCTAAATTGTGGCTTAACTGTGGTGGGCACGAGGTGTTGTCCGCTACTTGTGGTATAGTAGTTTTATTTGACGAAATTTACACCACTCGCCCGTGCAAACTTTCAGTGAGTTAAAACTATGAGTGCTTTACGTCCGAAAATAGGAAGGAAACAGAGATCGAAAGTGTGAGTTATGACTTTTCATTATAACCCACTCAGTGGTTTACGAGTTCACAAAAACACACTCCAGTTACGTCATCAATCAAAGACGCGCAGAAAGTGCGTCATTTCAAACATTAGGAACTCATACGTCACGGCCGGTGCATATAGTTATTTTGTTTACTTTTGGGGTGAAATTTTATGTTGCTTGGATCACGTAAAAAATGATCGCACAGAAAAATCTCTGGTACGTATTTGCGAGTGCCCTCAGTTTAAATGTCACTTGCTTTAAATTATATTCTACTTAACATAACGCACTTTCGACTGCCCTGCGCATCATTTTCTCACAAGGCAGTGCGCTGAGTTTCGAGGGGGTACAAAAGTCACTAGTCACCTTACCAGAAAAAATTAAATGTCGCGGAAAAATGTATGCGACCAGAGCAGTAGAGGTAAGAGTCTGAATGCTCGTGGTATAAACAGCTTACATGATTAGTTCTCGTGGTTTACCACGAAAGGAACCACTGGATGTTTCAACTTTTTTGCCGTAGCTACCAAGCCCCCGGCGAGGTAGCTACGGCAAAAACTGAAACATCTCTTGGTTTCTTTCGTGGTAAACCACGAGAACTAATCATGTAAGCTCTATTTACATTTATGCTTGTAACTCGTGTTCATCCGGTGATCATTCGTATCGGTTTTGTTACACACACACACACACACACACACACACACACACACACACACACACACACTCTGACACACACTCTGACACACACACACACACACACACACACAGAGAAATAAAGATTTGATTGCAAATATCATCCACAGTGTACACTGGAACAACTGTACGTTTGGGCTGAAATAAATGTATTAATAAATAAATGAGCAGGAACAAACACAAAAGGGGGACGAAGAGTGATTTGGGGCATAATTATGCAGTTATAAGTATCACTGAAAAGGACAGAAACTATGCTTATTTTATACATAAATATTTCCGTAGCATTATGCAGGCCCGAGATAATTCTGTTTGTTGAAAACTTGCTGTTAAAAAGCGACAATTTTGAGAAAACGACTGGTAAAGTATGACATATGGGGAAGAAAGAAAGAAAGATCATTAAATAATAAATATACTTTACTTCGTGTACACACGCACGCACATACATCAAGTGTGCACGCTAAAAATCCCACGTTCATCTTTCCAAGAAGAGTAGGCCGTGGCTGGTGTCGTGGTAAAAAGGGGTGGGTGGGTGGGTGTTTTGGGGGTTTAACGTCCTTTTCCACCACATAGGGTGATATCAAAGACTGGACAACGATGAAAAAGCCAGCACAAATATTTGGCCTCAGCCGGGATCGAACTCACGACCCGAGCATTAGAAGTCCAAAGCTCTACCGTTCGACCACCCCGGCTACCCGTCGTGGTAAACAGAAATACTGCCGCACGCACCAGAGTGAATAGCAGGGTGGAGGTTTGCACATAAAGTAGCGCTTAGCGGCAGCAGGCTTTCACTGCTTCGTCCTCCAGCCCTGCGGCGCCGTGAGCATTTCAGCAGAGATGGATATGTGCGCCGAGGAGAAGTCTACCATACCATACCATGCTACCGGCATTAAACATTTGGCAAAAGAGCCTGAGTGCTAGAGGTGTAATAAGCAATTTGGCCCGTTTATCAATTCAAGGCAGTGTAGTACAGTAATTGGAACATAAGGCGTAGTCAATTATCACCACTGAAACACAGTTATAGCTTTCAACAAAAAATATATTCTCTTTCTTAAGTATTACCAGGAGCAAATCAAACAAAATCAAGACAAGTATACATGTGTCGTAACATACGTGCCATGTGTCATAATACACGTGTCATATATGTCGTAATATACGTGTCACGTGTCATGGTGTACATGCCGTGTTTCGTGAAGTACGTGCGCTCGCGATACAAGTGTCATGATGTACGTGTCATGTATCTTGATATACGTGTCATGTGTCATGATGTACGTGTCATGTATCTTGATATACGTGTCATGTGTCATGATGTACGTGTCATGTATCTTGATATACGTGTCATGTGTCATGATGTACGTGTCATGTATCTTCACATACGTGTCATGTGTCATAATGTACGTGCCGTGTTTCCTGATGTACGTGAGCTTGTGCTATACGTGTCATGTGTCATGATGTAACTGCCATGGTTCGTGGTGGACGTGACACGTGTGTCATGATGTACGTGTCATGCATCTTGATACACATGTCCAGGCATCTCAGAATTTTGCACTGTCATGCCATTCACTCCAGTTTCAAGCCGTAGAACTTGACAGCGTTGTCCCTGAAGATGGCGGCAGTGTTCTCTGGACCAGGAGCCAGTCTGTTGATCAGACGACAAGCGATGTCGTACACGCCCTTGTAAGGGATGCCAGACATCTCAGATACAGGCCAGTCTGACCCGTACATGCACCGTGACGGTCCGAAGCAGTCCAGCACGTGCTTGAAACAAACAGATTTCAATAAAGTATTCAAAAGTCTTATTTTCTATAAATCTCTAACAACGTGGCTTTGTTGTTGTTGTTGTTGTTTTTGTGGGGAGCCGGGGTGGCCGAATGGTAGAGCGTTGGACTTCTAATGCTCGGCTCGTGAGTTCGTATCCCGGCTGGGGCCAAATATTTGTGCTGGCTTTTTCATCGTTGCCCCGTCTTTGATATCACCCGTATATGGTGGAAAAGGACGTTAACCCCCCCCCCCCCCAAACACCCACCCACTCACCCCTTGTTGTTTTTGTTTGTCCGTTTATTCAAAGGGGGCGAAATCGATAATTGGAGACTGCAAGGGAGAGAACTGTGCCTCTACGGGCAAAAATCGATTATACCTTTCCGTTGCACATTGTCTTCGTTGAAATCACTACTTCCTAACTTGTTGTTGTTGTTCGTTTATTGGATTTTTCTTTTCTTTTCTTTTTTCCCTTTTTGGTTTGTTTGTTTGTTTTTTGTTTTTTGTTTTTTTGTTGTTGTCTGTGTTGTTGGTGGTGTCGTTGTTGTTGCTGGTTTGTGTGTGGGCGGTGGGGTGCTGGGTTGTTCCATCCCTCGTAATGAATAAATAACAAGACAACATTCATTATACCTTGACGTAGGGCACAAGTTGTTCCTCAACCTCTGGCAATGTTGTGTATTTCTTTGTGTCCACTTCTGTGACCATCCCCGAGCTGTCTCAGAGGCAATAAAAGAATTTGTTTTAAATGAACATACGAATGCAGTTTAAACTGAATTAAATGGGTAAAATATTTACTGGACGGCCAGAAAAGGGACTTTGTATACTGCAAGATAGAAGACAACCAATGAACGAGAGGGTGGGGTAGGGTGACTAATGAGAACTGTAAGGAAGCAAAACTTTGGAAGAAACACACACACACACACACACACACACACACACACACACACACACACACACACACATATCAATTATTTACAATCATTTTCATTATTATTATTATTATTATTGAATATTAATGTCCGCTCACATTTTGCAGTAGATGTTAGGGTTCTCAGCCAGTTTGGCCATCTCCTTTGCCCAGTCGTCGAAAAGGCCTTTCTTTATGTTCGGTTTAGCCATGTGTGTCACCACCATTTTCAGTCTGAAAATGGGAATTTGAAAAAAAAAAGCCATATCAGATGGATTAAAGGAATGGTAATGATGGGGACGCTGGAGAAGAAAGCTCAGAACAGACCTGAGTGGCGATCTTTGGTGTTGGCCTTATGTGCCAGAGGGCACGAATAGGATTAAGTAAGCAAGTAAGTAATGATATCATCTGGACATCCAAGCAGGAGTATCAACACAGTATGGGCAGTGACGAGAAGACCTCTTGCGCCCTTGACAGGATCAAAGGAATTGCTATATGTAAATGACATCTGGCGTGAAATACAGTTACGGGGTCGGTGGGCGTCTGGAGGTTTAACGTCCTTTTCCACCACATACGGGTGATATCATAGACGGGGTAACGATGAAAAAGCCAGCACAATTTTTTTGGTCCCAGACGGGATTCCAACCGAAATACAGTGACACTGGTTAGATGAAGTTTTTCACCAGATACTGGTGATTCTAAGACGGGCTAACGAGGGAGAAGAAAGTACACACAACTGTCCACAACCGGGATTCGAACTCACAACCCGAGCATTGAAAGTTTAACGCGCTACCAGCTCGGCAATCATGGCACGTGTTACACGCACGCACGCACGCACGCACGCACGCACACGCAAACACACACACACACACACACACACACACACACACACACACACACACACACACACACACACACACACACACACTACTTACCCTGGTACTTTTTGAGACAGGATGGACACGTCGTTGAAGGGCGCCCAAGAAGAACTGACGAAAATTAATGAAGAGAGTTCAAGAACAATAAACTGTCTTTCAGTTTTATTTCCTCTCTCTCTCTCTCTCTCTCTCTCTCTCTCTCTCTCTCTCCGTCTGCGTGCGTTCGTGCGTGCGTTTGTGTCAGTATGCGTGCGTGCGTGTACGAGGTCGAGGCCATAATTATTAAGCTGGACCACAAAAAACAAAAAAGAAAGAAAGAAAAGAAACAAAGCAAAAAGAAGAAGCTGGATTACAGATACAATACTACACACAACAACTGCACATCCAAAGTCTTCCCTCGACTTTCCAGAATCTTCAGGCCTTTAATGACGTCATCTCTGATCCACCAATGGTCGGGTTTACCCTCATAGTGCAAAAGATGCCTGATGCCCACGACTCGCGGGTTCTGCGTCAGCCCATCAAGAGTGGCTTCAAACTGTAACATTTTCATGCGAGAGCGTGGGACTCACCTGTTATCACATTCGTAATGCGTATTCTAGTCCTCAAACCAACTCAACTGAGATCCCATTTTCTGTGCTACTAAAGATTAATATTCAACTGAATATTGAATAAATTCCGACTTGTTGAATCATGACATAATATATTAACATGGTGTGGTTCTTGGCAGAAAATGCTCTATATATCCGCTCTGTGCGGCAGGAGAACCTGCCTAACTCTACCTTGGGGTTATGCTCTTCTGCGCCAAAGAGTTAAGGGAGGTAAGAGCGTTGCGCTGTCATAAGGACGGACAGGGTTTGTTCCCTTCACTGCGATACTGTCCAAAGCGTACGCAGTTATTCAGTGCGGATTCTGAAGATCGAAAAAAACCAAAGCCTTTTCTTTCGCAGAGAGAAAAAAAAAAAAAAAAACATTCTTACGTCTATTACTCAAGCGTAATATAATTATGTGCATAGAAAGTCAGTGTTGTGAATGGTATGTGCTGGCCTGCACGTATACACACCCACGGACCTGTTTCCTGGTTGTTATGTGAAGTCCAGTGGGCTGAGCATTTCCAACTGAACTGATTTCTATACACCACCGAAACAGTTCAGAACGATCTGTGAGCCTAAAAATCAGTCTCAAATTAGGACCTTTAAGGTTCCAGTACCCAGGTGGGCAGGAATTAGTTACTTCACCAGATCAAGTGAAATTCGTGCCTTTAATTACACACGCACAGGCGCGTAGGAAGATGCTGAGAGGAAGGGGGGCCCACTAAGTCGGGTGAGCCATACGGTCGGGGTGAAGAAGGGGGTTGGTGGGAGGGTTTGTGTGTGTGTGTGTGTGTGTGTGTGTGTTTTGACTGCTAAGGATTGTGTCCTGCGACAGCAGAGCAGGGGGTCCCACCACTGGTGGGCCCCCTCTCCTCTTATCAAAAGCAAGGGGGGCCCAAAGATATTCGGGCCCCCCTTCCAAAACTCGAACGGGGGCCTGGGCCCCAAGGGCCCCCGTGGTTCCTACGCCCCTGAAGTCGCATGCATAAACCTCAAGTGTGCACCACATGCATGCATGAGAGACTGCGGAATGGGGGAAATAAAAGTAACGAAAAGTGGTACTGCCTTGGCTCAACAATAATAATATCAAGATTAATAATAATAATAATAATAATTGTACTTATATAGCGCAAAATTCTCACAAAGTGACTCAATGCGCGTACTCGAACACTCATACCAATAAATATGCAAATACACACACACACACACACACACACACACACACACACACACACACACACACACACACACACACACACACACACACACACACAGAGAGAGAGAGAGCAGCTGAATCAGGAGGTGGTAAGTGGGCCTATAGTCGAAAGCCAGCCGGAACAGATGCGTTTTCAAGTCAGACTTGAAACGATCTATGTCCGACTGGTCTCTCAGGCCGGCAGGTAGTGCGTTCCAGAGTGACGGGGCAGCAAAGCTAAACGCGCGCTCGCCAACTGTTTTGAGGTTTCGACAATGAAACAAACTAACAAACAACAACAGAACGATGTACGGAAATGTTGTCGGTCTGTCGCCCTTATACCTGTCTCATCTGGGCAGTTGTTGTTGACATGGACAAACACAGCGTGTTCAACGTTGGTGGCTCTCTTCGCCTCTAGCATATCGGCCGGTGTGTACTTGAAGGGAACTCCCGAGTCCTCTCTCGGCCATCTGTAGCCGAACCGAGTGGTCTTGATATCCCAGATATCTGTACATGATGGTATTCTGTCAGGTTTTGCTGGTACAATTACGTGTATTATTTCAACTGTATGATGATGATGATGATGAAGATGATTGTTGGTGTTGTTTTTGCTTACTAGTCAGTTGTGAATTATTACCGCTTGATGCACCCATAGTTCGTCCCTGTACCGCCGTAACTGGTGCCCCCCCCCCCTTCCCGCGACCCCCCTCCCCCTCCCCCCCCCCACACACACTGCCACCAACACACACACACACACACACACACACACACACACACACACACACACACACACACACAGAGGAGGGGGGGGGGCGCACACGCGTATACGATTTCAAATGCACACGTATACACCTGAAGAACACCTACGCTGACACATAACACACACCCTCTCAACTCTCTGATCCGACCTTCAACACTGAATGACTGTGACCCGGCCGTGACACACTAAAAGCGGCCTGAGTCAGGTCTCTAGCTTTCAGCGTATCACGGCTTACTGTAATTCAAGTCAGTAATTCAACAGAAAAATGAGAACAAAGTTAGGCACAGGTTGCATTATACTGCCGGGCAAAAGCAAAGGCAGAACGGGGGCAAAGCGGTAGTCAGTATGCACAGTGAGATTTTGCTCTCTCTCTCTCTCTCTCTCTCTCTCACACACACACACACACACACACCGTGCACACACACACACACACACACACACACACACACACACACACACACACACACACACTCTGACGTAAAAGAACTCAGGTATTACTCTGATCCACACAAATACTCACGAAAATGGGAATCAACGTGGCCCAGCTGCGGGTCTGCTTGCCGTGACGCCATCAGTTTCTCCCGGCTAAGCCAGCAAAACGCACTCTTCGCGTTGCAGCACGAACTTGAAATGTTGGTATCTGTCACTGCACTGGCTCTATTCGTGTCCAAGTGGCCGCGTGGCTAGACTACGCATCAGTCGTATCTAATCGCTGATATCTTAGTCCCGCGCCTGTTCAAGTTCGTGAGGGTCGTTTCATTTACAGACAGATATAAGCGGTCACTCCTCCCGCGGCCCATCACCACTGCAAATGTTGTTTTTTTTGCAAGAGGGAACAACCAAACGAAACTGATACCTTTTGGAGTTTTTCGGTTATTAGTCTATTCTGTATTTATGTGATTATTTATTCAAGATTTTATGTTTAGGGAGTGCGTGAATGTGTGTGCGCATAAGAGAGAGTGGGTGTTTGTGGGAACATAATAATTTATTCTTAATCAAAGTATGAGCAGTAATTTCCCATTTATGGGATCCAATAAAATATCTTATGTCTTATGTCTGATCACGAAAATAATTATGTTTGCCGGTCAGGCATACAACACTGCTCAGTGTAGAACTTGAAACTTTTGCTTCACTGGAATCAGTCGCAGTATAGCATATGATGTTCCTTAATGTTCCTCTGCGAAATATGAAAACTACCGGCGAACGCGCGTTCAGCTACCTCGCCCCGACAATCTGGAACTCACTGCCTTCTGCCTTCCGTGATGTCCCCACACTGTCAGCCTTTAAATCACAGCTCAAAACGTACCTGTTCCGTCAGGCCTTTCCATAGATAACTGGGTCCCTCTGTCCATGTTCATGTGTGTGTGTGTGTGTGTGTGTGTGTGTGTGTGTGTGTGTGTGTGTGTGTGTGTGTGTGTGTGTATGTGTGTGTGCGCGCGCGCTCTGAGTCTGCTTTTCAGAGACGGGCGCCTTATAAATATGATGTATTATTATTATTATTATATGAAACCATTGTCGGTGGTGACTCAGGTTGGCGTATACTGTTGTTCTATGTACGTAGACACACATCGCTCGTGCTGAGCAGACGGCGTTACTTGGTTGAAGACCAACTGAACAGCGCTGACTGGAGACTATTTCTAGCGATTTTGTGGATCGGCGTGTAGTACAGGTATGACCGACAGAGTTAGGACAAAGAAAGACATATTTCTCTGTTATTAGAAGCCACAAAATCACGAAAATGGTCGCGTTGGCCGAAGGGAGCTTTGGTTCATTTGGCAAACACCCTTAGAGCTTTGTAAGTGCCCCCCTCCCCCCTCCCCCGAAACGTCTTACGAAAATAGGGACTTTAAGTTCTATGCATGAGATCTTCTTCTTCTTCTTTGCGGTCGCTGGGGTCACATTGGCAGGCCGGTTGTCTCGATGAAGTGGGCCGTTTTCTGAAGATCCTGCCGGCTACCGTACAGCTTGGAGTGTACTGGAGTCTCTTCTGGCCACACTGCTGTACGCAGCTCCTGGAGCTTGGGGCACTGCTGGAGGACATGCTCTGTCGTTTGGTCACCGGTGCCGCAACTGCACTCTGCATTGGGGGCCAGTCCGAGCTTCCGGTGCATATGTGCATTGAGGCGGTTGTGTCCGGTTCTGAGCCGTAGAAGGATGACTTGCTCTTGTCTGGTGAGGCAGTGGTAGTCATCCTTCGGTGTTACTGGTTTGCGGGCTGACTTGATGAGGGTATGTTTTTCCCCGTACGTCAAGTCCGTGTTTGGTTGGCTCTCGCTGGCCCCATTCTTGGCTAGCTGGTCGGCAGCTTCGTTTCCAGGGACTCCGCAGTGTGCAGGCACCCACTGTAGCACCACCCTTCTGCCTGCACTGACTGCCAGCAGGGTGTCCATCAGTTCCTGTTCCTTGTTGTTAGACAGTGCTTCCAGGACGGAGTGGGCGTCTGTCAAGAACACGAACTGGTGGTACTCGCTGCCTGCCGTCTGGATGACAGAGGCTGCTGCCTGGAGTGCCTTCACTTCTGCACTGTAGTTGCTGCAGTGCTTTCCGGTTGGGACGGCCACCGTCTCAGTCTGACCATCTGGGTAGCGGATAAACACTCCGGCTCCTCCATTGGACACGGCTTGTGTGGCCGATCCGTCGGTGTACACCTGGACCCATGCCTCCCCATGCATGAGATGTCACACATGAAGTCCGGATCTTATCTTATGTTTGACACCAGATCTTGCTGTTCGCAGACACAATCGGAGTTGTCTGGATGGTTGGTCCGCGCGCCGGTTTTCGTGAGAAGTTGTGTGTGGGATTGACTCTGACCAGAGGCAGGAAAAAAAATCGTGCTTACTCCAAAACGTTTGCTCGTTTCTCCTGTACGGCTGTGTGAACGGGATCTGTTTGTCCGTGTCCATCACAGCCGAGGATACATCATATGTGGTCAACAGGGCAGTCTGACTGGATTGAATAGTGGTCAGCTGGACTGTTCGTTTAGGGTAGCCCCCCGCCCATATGCTGCCCCTTACAGCCGTCTCCAGTCACTCTTGTGGGAGGGTCGTTAAACCCCAACTAGCCACCACACACACACACACACACACACACACACACACACACACACACACACACACACACACGCACGCACGCACGCACGCACGCACGCACGCACGCACGCACGCACGCACGCACATAATACACCATGTACAAGTTTCTGGAAGCTGTGTATTCGTTTGCAAAATAAGAAGTAGGAAAAAGGTAACAATTACTCTTACTCTACCGGACCGGCGTTAGGTATAAGGGCCTATACTTACCATAGGCTTGATAAGAAATCAGGCCTTTTCACCTTTTTTCAGTCTGACTGTTTGAAATGAATCTCTATAAATTGTCCATTACAGTCAAGGTTACATAAAATGTGGCCGACAGGGAAGTGTGACTTGACTGAATGGTGTTCAGCTGGACTGTTCAGTTAGAGTAGTTGTTGTGTCCCCTCCCCCCATAACCAGTCACTCTTGTTTCGTTGGACGTAAAACCCAACAAAGCAACCTTTACCGTTTGGTATTAGTATACTGTTCCAGCATTATCACCGTTGAAACACAATCAAGTTTTTCAATTTAAACAAATTATCTCCTCCACGTTCTTTTAGTATAATCAAAGTAAATCATCCACAATAAAAAGACAATTATACGTGTGTCATGACAGAATTTCTGCGTCACAGAAGTTCCACCGTCATGACATTCACTCCAGATCAAGCCATAAAACTTGACAGCATTGTATGTAAAGGTCTACATGATAATGTGATATATATT
>JACVVK020000072.1:1687500-1882500 GCA_018292915.2 Batillaria attramentaria
GTCTTTTTACCCTTTAACGTAGATTAGCAGGACAGCTTGTAAGATAGGCAGTAATGCCTAAATGCTCTATCCTGAATAAAAAACGTTTCATCATCATCATCATATCTCTCTCTCTCTCTCTCTCTCTCTCTCTCTCTCTCTCTCTCTCTCTCTGCCCTCCCTCCCCCTTCGACCCCTTTCCTCCTCCCGAGACTGGAAAACACAGTATTACATACACCATTTGTAGATCAAACGTCTTTCCGCGACTTTCGAGAATCTTCAGGCCTTCAATGACGTCATCTCTGATCAACCAATCGGGTTCCTCAAATTCGAGAAGATGCCTGATGCCCACAACTCGAGGGTTCTGAGACAACCGATCCAGAGTGGCTCCAAACTGAGAGAAAAACAAAGCGAAATATTTGAACATGAAGGGAAAGACCTACTGATACTAAGACGATTTTCTTAGTTTTCCTATTGCCTATTGGAGTAAGACTATTCAGTTCTGCCCTTTTGTTGTTGTTGTTGTTGTTGTTGTGTAGTGTTGTGGTTGTTGTTTTTCCGGGGGGGGGTGGGGTGCAGATCACTAGGGGCGCTCTGTGTGTGTGTGTGTGTGTGTGTGTGTGTGTGTGTGTGTGTGTGTGTGTGTGTGTGTGTGTGTGTGTGTGTGTGTGTGTGTTCTTCGATTTAACTACCTTATTACTCCTTCGATCGCTAATAGACATCATAAGTGATCGTGTATCAAGGGAGGTAATAGCGTTGGTCTGTCAAAGAAACGAACCAGGTTCGTTCCCTTTAATGCACATGACCATACAGCCGAACATACAATTATCAACACCAGTCCTTACACCAAAACTACTTATTCCGGATGCCGTTACGAAGCAAAGAAAAACCAGCTCCATCCGACCTCCCATACCCAACGTAAGTAGTTTATGCCGATGAATAGAAAATAGTAATGATAATAAGAAGAACTGGTATCATACAGGCGCTTTACCCGATTTCTCGGCTCAAAACGCCGCGAACTGAACCCAACACGCACGCTCACGTGCATCATACGCATTCTCTCAGACAGAGGACAGACACAAATTATAATCACGCGGTGCGAAGGGTCAGCTCAGCTACGTAATTCCGTTTCGTATCAACTCAGTTTTCGGAATTTCAGCATTGCATTTTTTTTTTTTTTAACTTTATGTGGGCTGAACAGAAATATACACAAAGCAGAGGGGAAGGAAGTTGGGGTACCCGGTGAGAACCCCCGACGATCGGCCCGAATGAACGGTGCCAAATACAAAGGAGATTTTTTTTTTCGAAGTGGGGCTCGAACCTGACCTCTCGCACTGGTGTACATGTGAAATGAATTCTTACGTCTTTGTCTGTAGGATCCAGTCCAGCCACAATGCCCTTGATGAACTTGTATTCCTCAGCAAGCTCAC
This sequence comes from Batillaria attramentaria, assembly GCA_018292915.2. Lineage (NCBI taxonomy): Eukaryota > Metazoa > Mollusca > Gastropoda > Batillariidae > Batillaria > Batillaria attramentaria. The sequence goes on from JACVVK020000072.1 coordinate 1,688,910, forward strand.
ACAGCCACACTGAAAACACCATAAATAAGTTTATTCGTTGGGGTGTTCGGGCGCAGGACGTAGGAGCAGGACGTAGAAGTAGACCGTAATATTCTATCGCGGCGTATAATATCGTCCTCTCTCTCTCTCTCTCTCTCTCTCTCTCTCTCTCTCTCTCTCTCTCTCTCTCTCCGACGCGGCATTAAGCTTGTTCTTCCCGACCCCACTCTCACCACGGATGAAAGGCTCACGGTGCTAGAACTTCTACCATTAGAAAAACATTTGGCCCTCAACAAATGCCTGATGATGCATAATGTTCTGAAAGGGAAATCACCTTCCTACTTGTCAAAACTCTTCAGGCCCAGTGACACCCGATACAGCACCTCTAGGAACAGTCTATTTGTCCCACGTCCACGTCTAGACTTGTTCAAGTCTAGTCTCTCCTATTCTGGTGCATTCATCTGGAACATGCTACCACCTGAGGTCCGACTAATTAACAATTTCTCAAGGTTCAAAGTTCACGTGCGTCAGAATTTTCTGACTAATAAATAATTTCTCACGGTCCTCACTAACCATGGTAAAAAAAAAAAAGTCTTCCCTTTACTGAGTTTTTAGTTCTTTAGAATTTGTTATGAGTATTTCTCTTGTATTTTGAGTTGATAACTTCTTATTCTTTGCATAAGCATTTTCACTGTAATGTTCGTGAAATGTGCTGTAAAGCGTGAAAGTGCTGGTCAGTCCGTGCGCGCACGAATGTGTGTGTGTGTGTGTGTGTGTGTGTGTGTGTGTGTGTGTGTGTGTGTGTGTGTGTGTGTGCGTGCGTGCGTGCGTGCGTGCGTGTGTGTGTGTGTGTGTGCGTGCGTGCGTGCGTGCGTGCGTGCGTGTGTGTGTGTGTGTGTGTGTGTGTGTGTTGTGTGTGCGTGTGTGTGTGTGTGTGTGTGTGTGTGTGTGTGTGTGTGGTGTGTGAGTGTGTGTGAGTGTGTGTGTGTGTGAGTGTGTGTGTGTGTGTGTGTGTGTGTGTGTGAGTGTGTGTGTGTGGTGAGTGTGTGTGTGTGTGTGTGTGTGTGTGTGTGTGTGTGTGTGTGTGTGTGTGTGTGTGAGTGTGTGTGTGTGTGTGTGTGTGTGTGTGTGTGTGTGTGTGTGTGTGTGTGTGTGTGTGTGTGTGTGTGCTGATGCATTTTGAGTGCTTTGTTAGTGTAGCAAGGACAGATAGTAAGAGAGACCTGTGCGTCTATTATCTCATCCTTGGAAAATAAAGTTTCAGTCAGTCAGTCAGTCTCTCTCTTTCTCTCTCTCTCTCTCTCTGTTGCTTATATACTGTGCCTTTTACAGCTCATGTGTTTTGCATTTGCATGTCGTGTCTGTGAGCGGACGTAGATAGATTGTGTGCGTGCGTGCGTGCGTGCGTGCGTGCGTGCGTGCGTGCGTGCGTGCGTGCGTGCGTGCGTGCGTGCGTGCGTGTGTGTGTGTGTGTGTGTGTGGTGTAGCATTATCAACGGCAAGAATGAAAACCGGACCACTGGACCAATGTCTTTTACCGTTGACAAATAAAGTTTCATTTCATTTCATTTCATTTCTCTCTCTCTCTCTCTCTCTCTCTCTCTCTCTCTCTCTCTCTCTCTATCATCTTGTGCAGATACTGTTGTATTCGCCTGCACTCCAGCTTTGTGAATGTCACAGGTGGAAGCTGTACACAGTTTACCCCCCCCCCCCCCTTCCCGCCCCCCCCCCCTTCCCGCCCCCCCCCTTCCCGCCCCCCCCCCCCCCCGCCCCCTTCGCAAAATCAGTGGAAATAAAACTATGTTTAAACCAGTATCGCCCGCTCTGGTATCGACAAGTGTATAGACTAACTATTTTAAACGTTCTCCAGTGTTTGTCAGTTGACCAGGCTGTGGACTTTGGTTTTAAAGTCTCTATGTTCTCAACACCGCTGACATGGAAAACTGCCGCTTTGGTTCGAAGCTGTAAGGTTGTTAACCAGACAGAAGGATGTTTCATTTGGCCATTGCGGCCGTTTTCGTGACTTTGTGACTTCTAATATTAGACGAACATGACTTTCTTTGAGTCTACGTTCCATTCCTGAACAGACTAGGACTCGACAAAGCTTCTAAAAATAGCCACCAATCAACGCCGTCTAGCTGGTCCGTAACCAAATAACGTCGCATTTCGTTCATTATGCCTGTCTTCCAAATACTTGGGAGCTGGGGTGGCTGAATGGTAGAGCGTTGGACTTCTAATTCTCGCGTCGTGAGTTCGTATCCCGGCTGGGGCCAAAATGATATTTGTGCTGGCTTTTTCATCGTGGCCCCGGTTTTGATATCACACGCATGTGGTGGAAAAGGACGTTAAATTCCCAAACACCCACCCGTCTAAATACTTGTAACACACCACAGGGAAATAAAGCTTATCTGAAGGTTTCACCAATTTACTGATTGGGTGTAGAACACTTACCTGTCTCCTCTGGGCAGTTGTTGTTGACCTGCACAAACACGGCGTGTTCAACGTTGGTGGGTTTCATCACGTCTACCAGCTGGGCCGGTGTGTATTTGAAGGGAACTCCCGAGTCCTCTCTCGGCCATCTGTAGCCGAACCGAGTAGTCTTGATATCCCAGATATCTGTACAAGACGGTCTTAGAATAAGATATTTTTCTGGCATTATTATTACTATTGTCACGTTGTTGTTGTTGTTGTTGTTGTTGTTGTTGTTGTTGTTGCTGCTGTTTTAACATAACAGTATCAGTTGCGCAACGCGCCCTCGTCCCTGTACCATCACTAGTGTACACACTCACACACATACTCTCTCTCTCTCTTTGGGCCTTGAGCCTCCACTGAATAAAGCAATTGTCATTGTCATTGTCATTGTGTCTCTCTCTCTCTCTACGTGACTAGATAGTACATACACCACTTCCGCGCGCCCGCGCGCACACACACACACACACACACACACACACAGCGAGAGAGAGAGAGAGAGAGAGAGAAGCGCTCGCTCTTTCTCTCTCTCTCTCTGAGCCGGTGCAGAACCATGCAGCCTTGACCCATTGAACTGATATCGATAGCAATCCAAGTGAAGCCTGGTGGAGCCGGTAGCCCCTAACCATGTCCCCTTGACAAACTGATTCATACCGACAGCGGCAATCCGAGTCAAGTTTGGTGCTGTCATACCTTCTGCGCGCTTACATAATCATACGGCCGAGGGTAAACCAAATCTGTTCATGTACAAAAGCTACGCAAAGAGAATGAAAAAAAGAGAGCGGACTTTCACATGTATATCTTGCAGATGACAGTCAGTGGGTCGCAAAAAAAAAAAAGAAGTTAAATTTAAGTGAATGGGTGATGAGGCTGGTCTCACATAACAAACACACACACACACACACACACACACACACACACACACACACACACACACACACACACACACATCCCAGAGGTTCAAGTCTAGTGTCGACTGGTATGCTGTTTTAACAAGTACTCACGAAAATGGGAATCCACAAAGCCGCCAAGCGGTGTGTCCGATTGTGTCGCCATTGCTGCGAGGTCAGAAGACGACGAAGTGGTTGATCAGTCAGACGGAAATCAGCCGAGCACAGCTCACCGTGTTGTCATCCCAAGACCAACTGCTGTGTAGGTCAGTATATATCTACCTCTACTCTCTCAGGTGGCAGTGTTCGTGCGACTGATATCAAAAATTATCTAATCACTGAAGAGGAAGCGGCCTTCCTGTGGCGCCAAGGTCGAATAGTTTCGAGATGGTCATGGAGGTTGGGTGGGTGGGGTGTTCGGGGGTGGCACGTCCTTTTCCACCAAGTATGGGCGATATATGAAGACGGATCCGGGGCAACGAGAAAAAAGTCCCGGACAAATATCCGGGACCAGCCGAGAATCGAACTCACGACCCTAGCTGATTACAGCGGACATTGTAGTAGTCAACATCAAGCTGAAGCTTGTTTACTTTTCTTTCGGTTTTTTTTTTTTAAACTATATTGTCCCTTTCGTGAAATTCGGCCTGCTTCCTCCGGAGGAAGCGTGTCGCCGCGGTGCAGCGCCACCCAATACCTATCCTATTTTTCAGATTTGCTGGGGGGAGGAAAGCCGATTAACCAAACCCACAACGAGCAGCCCGGTAGCCAGGAAAACCCGATAATCACATATCACAAGCTCGACCTCGGCTCGAACACACGCTTCATCGCCGCGATAGCGGTGACAGGCCGTTAAGTAGAGCAGCAGCTAAGTCCGACGTGCTAACTATTAGACCACGTACGTTCATTGCTTTTTTTTTTTTTTTTTTGACTGTCACCTTGTACTCACCAGATACCGACCTGGCTGATGACAGTCTACAGTTCAGCCTAAAAAATCACGTGCTCTCCGCGGTGCACGCCCTGGGTTAGGGACGACACGCAGGCCATCTCGGGTTTGAGGTGGAGTTTTCGAGATGAAGCATAAAAACTGGATAATGTATGTATGTACGAGACGTCACAGGCAAAGTTCCGTCGCACGCGTACATCAAGATTTTTGTTGCTGGTTGTGTTCTTCTTGTTTGTTTGTTTGTTTGTTTGTTTGTTTGTTTCTCTCTCTCTCTCTCTCTCTCTCTCTCACACACACACACACACACACACACACACACACACACACACACACACACACACACACACACACGCACGCACGCACGCACGCACACACACACACACATCACGCGTGCAAACATACACACATCACGTGTGCAAACACACACATACCCACAGACAGAGCATGTTAATCAGTATGTGCTAGTAGGTGCAAGCCGAGTTATTAAACTGATAAACACTGAGTGAGTTTTCTGCCCGTGTCCTTGACCCAGAGGCATGTGTGTGTGTGTGTGTGTGTGTGTGTGTGTGTGTGTGTGTGTGTGTGTGTGTGTGTGTGTGTGTGTGTGTGTGTGTGTGTGTGTGTAACTGCAACCTCATGCAATAAACATTTATGAAAAAAATAAAATGGTTTTCAGTTCGAAAGCAAAGACTTTTTTGAATGATAGTCTGTTTTTTTTTCCATACCAAAATTATGACACATTGCCGTGTATAAGCGAAATACGCGTGTACGTGTGTTGACATGCCTCTATGCACGAAAGCAAAACAGGCACTGTAAACGAGTCTGCACGTTAAGTTGACTCGACTTGGTAAGGGAAAATCCCAAACTAAATTCCTGTCAACCAGGGCATTCCAGCCCAGCCAGGAAAGACCGATCTGAGTCACAGTCATTAATGTTTCATATTACAAACCATAACACTGGCGTGGATAAGCAAAATACGCGTGAACGCGTGTTGACATGTGTGTGTGTGCACGAAGGCAAAACAGGAACTACAAACGAGTCTGCACGTAAAGTTGACCCGATTTAGTAAGAGAAAATCCCAGACTAAATTCCTGCCTACCAGGGGATTCAAAAACCAGTACCTCAAAATCCGGAGATCGGACTCACAAGGTCAGTCAAACCCCCTTGAGTAAGTTATGTTGGAGTATCATTCATAAGAGTAGCTTTCCTTCTGCAAAGCAATCCACGTAGAGTTTCCCGGTATCGGGAGCCCATGGTGTAGTATATAAAAAAGTTAAACGACGAGTTGATGTAGGATATCACCTCGAGGAGCCACAGGATGGAGAGGAACGTGTTGTGATAGCGACCACCAGCGTTAAGGTCCGGCACAAACAGGAGAGCCAGACGAAAGAGGGAGATCGGTAGAACGCAGGTGATGAACAGAATGGAGTTGCCAATCAGCATCCTCGTCAGCGCCACCTCCCGGGGAGACACAGTTGCTGTTCTTGATGATGACATGACAGCTCTTTGCGCCACCACCTAGAATAATAATAATAATAATAATGTGGTATGTTCAAATCTCTCTCTCTCTCTCTCTCTCTCTCTCTCTCTCTCTCTCTCTCTACGGTAGTGTAGCAACGGCAAATTTGAAAATGGTCTTTGTGTGCCTATAACTTCTTCCCTTGTAAAATAAAGGATCGTTATCGATATCGTTATCGTTCTCTCTCTCTCTCTCTCTCTCTCTCTCTCTCTCTCTCTCTCTCTCTTGCTCATATTCTCGTGGTTTAGCAACGGCAAGTTCGAACATGGTATTTCTGCCAAAACTTCTACCGTTGGAAAATAAAGATTATTGTCATTGCCACTGTGTGTGTGTGTGTGTGTGTGTGTGTGTGTGTGTGTGTGTGTGTGTGTGTGTGTGTATGTGTGTGTGTGTGTGTGTGTCTCTCTCTCTCTCTCTCTCTCTCTCTCTCACACACACACACACACACACACACACACACACACACACACTGATAATACACAATGTACACGACCACACACAGCCTTTCCCCCCACCCCACCGGTCCCCTCTCTTTCCAACCACCAGTTCTCTCGCCGCGCACACAAACACACATGATATGTACAATGAAATAATCCTTGCAGGGCTTCGTGCACCCGACGCGTACTTATGACAAATTTTGTGCCGTCGAGTCAAAACGACGCTACCGGCCAACGACTGGAAGCGACCTCTAACAGATATGGGGGTTAGTTGGGTGGGTGTCTGTGAGTTTAACGTCCTTTTCCCTTACGTGTGCTAACAGGAAGGGGGGAGACAAGCACTGCTGACAGCGTAACTCTATACCTCTATTTCAATGCTTTTGTTTTTTTTATTTACTTGTCATCAAAATCAAGCGAGGTTTAGGCCTACTGGGCACTTCCCTTATATTCGTATTTACATGGTCACGAAGTTTCCATGGGTCAATCGGGAAAACTGACTAAGCTACGACTGGACGTGTAGGTGCAGTTGTACACGAAGGTCGGAGATTCTGATACTGAGCTGAAAACAGGGCAAGGTTAGAGGGCCCATACACAAAATACTCATCGGCAAATAATTTCCATTATCTTACCTGGCGTAACTTCACCGCTGTAACGACAGTGGTCGCGATTACGATAACTACCACCGTGCCGGGTATTATCACTCCATATACCACCGAGTCCAGGTAGTCAACCAGTTCTTGATGTTCGTAATAAAACTGACTGCCGCCGACAGCGTTCGAGGCTGACAACGTCACCGGATCGAACACACAGACCACGTTGTAGCGAGTGGCCACGACGAAGTACACGCCGACGATAACGAAGAAAGAAGTGGCGATGAAAATGGCCGTCGTCTTGGTTTTGAGGACAGTCTGTGAGTGGAGGGGACTGACGATACAGAAACATCTTTCGCTGGCGATGACGGCAGACATGACCTGTGAGGCCCAGGTGAAACCGAAAAACCCTATGAAGTGGTTGGCCATAAATCTTCCCAGTGGACCGTATCTGCAATGCAATACATAAAAATCGTGAAAAGCAGGTCTGGAGAAGGTGACTTCCCATTTAATCTTCAAGGAGATGACTACAATTACATATCACACACACACACACACACACACACACACGTCTCAGAACTCTCGCCAAAAAGAACGCAGCAGCATAGTGTGCACGTCAGGTGTCTGTGACGCAGATTTCGTTACGTCACTGTGTGCGTGAAAGTATGTATTGTCTGGAGAAACGTCACAGTTTTGTTTTCTATTATTGCGCTTAGCAAAATCTGCCCCATCCCATAAAGTTGTTTCTCTACAGAGAAACAACTTAAAAAGATAAATAAACTTTCCACGGCGATGATCGTTGACTTGGGATCACCGGTAGTTCTAATGTACTGGCTATATAATGACAGTGTCCGGCTCAAACGTGACTGCGTTACAATCGTGCATATCAGTTATTATTGCACACAAGTCAGCACCATCTATCACAAGTACGGAATGACTTACCTTTCCCCAGTGGTGAACTGCAAGTACATGGACTCCCCGTACAGCAGCATAGCCTGAATCAAGTACAGCTCGTCTGCGAGAGACAGAGCAAAAAGACACAGGTTAACCCTCTCCTTGAGACCCTGCTTGCAAAACACCGCCATGTTCAGACAGTTTGCCGGAGCGCCAATCAGAAACAAAAGCGGCAATAACACCCCGGTCCTCAGCCAATAAAAACGCGCCTCAGTCTCTTGGTCCATGATGTTATCTGGGTTATCCCACGGGATGAAGTCTTCGAACTGCAGCACTAAGCATCCCTCGGGAACGGTGAAATTGTTTGAAGAATTTGTTGAGGAGTGGTTTGAAAAGGTATTCATGGCTGTAGATGCGGTCTGAATTCGAAGAGGAAACCAGTAATGTTGCATCTTAACCGACCACTTTAAAGATCTAAGCTAACAACAAAAAGCTTTCCGAAGTTTGAAAAAAAAAACCAGAGTCGACCGTGCAAGCAGTCAACTCTGTCACAGCTGCAGAGTTCACACAGTCTCCAGAAACCGCGACAAAACCGTGCCGAAAAACTGTCCCAACTTCCTGTCGGGGTCCGTCCAAGCTACTGTGCACATCCCCGAGCAGTGGTCATCCGTCCGTGCAGTGGTCATCACAGCAGCCGCGACTGAGTCAGTACTGTCCGCAGTGACCCCCATACAAGTCGTGTCACTTTTGAATTTGGTCAGTGCCGCTCGTATGTCGTGCTGTCGCCGTCAGAATGACGCAACAAATGTTGACGGTTTGGGGGAAAATTTGCCGAGATGTGTGAGAAATGGGGCACGCGGGCACTCGTTGAGATTTGCCAAGCGCGTTTTATCGGCAACAACATTTCCAAACTGCGTTTTTACTTTTGGTTCTGCACGCTCGAGCTCAAACAAAAATGCTTTCAAATACGTGTACTTACCGGTAGTAGCATAGCTTGCGCCATGTCCGACATCGCTCAGGCTAAACTGACCTATCCGCGGAGTGGTCACGTAATGAGCCGGGCTGCAGCGGGATGTGCACAGTAGCGTGAACGGATCCAGACAGGAAGTGGGGGTAGTTTTTCGGCACGGTTTTGTCGCGGTTTCTGGACACTGTGTGACCTCAGCAACTGTGACAGAGTTGACTGTGCTTGCACGGTCGACTCTGTAAAATTTTTCCCCACTTCGAAAAATGTTTTGTTGGGAGCTTAGATCTTTAAGACGTGCCAGTTTCACAACTCAAAACCTTCAGAGGTAGCCCGCACTTGGCACAGACCAGATTTTTTTTTTAGTCTTTTTAATTTTTGTTTTTTTTATTTTTTTTTTTTCAAATCTAGCTTCTGATCTTTCGTCGCTTTAGAAGCATTTACTCATTCTGCCCGAGCTACGAGAATAGTCGTAACAAGATTTCACTTCCCACTGCCGCTCTCCGACTCTAGTCGTAACAATCAGCAGTGTCCGAAATGATCTTTCTGTTTCAACGTTGCTAGCCGTTACCAGGTTTCCTTGGAGTGATTTCCCATAGAAACGGTTTCTGTTTTCGTTGGTTACCAGTGTGTAGGTTTGTCATGCGGCGTATGCGGTAAGAGAACTACAGACAGAAGGCAGCTTGGTGTCAGCGCGGAGCCCCCAGACAGGTAGCGCGACACATAATGATGGTAGCGTCAGCGCACAAAGGGTGAAAGCGGCAAGTTTCTATCAAAACGTTGAGTCTGGTTCGCCTTTATGTAAATACGGGCGCTTCGTGTGTGGTAAAGCATTGTGTGTTTTCACAGAAAATAAAAACAACGTCCAATCAAATTCAAACGATCGAGAAAGAACAGACGCAGGCTTATTAAACCCTTTAGGGAAGTGAAACTGAAAATATGTATTGACGTCTCTCTCTCTCTCTCTCTCTCTTTGTGCGCGGGCGTGTGTGTGTGTGTGTGTGTGTGTGTGTGTGTGTGTGTGTGTGTGTGTGTGTGTGTGTGTGTGTGTGTGTTCTAGATCGTTATTAGAGGAGGTTGCCGATACCGCCGGGTACAAAGAAAACAAGTAATTTTGCGACAGCCAGGCTAATCGAAGGAAAAGTTTTTTTTACAAAAATCATTTGCGGCGAGTGTCGCACCGTACAAATCACGCTTTTTAAGAGATGTCCCGAGAAAGGAACTGGAAATAAATTGCAAAGACGATACAGACTGCGGCCAATCTATTGGTGAACTCATAAGACATAAGACATAAGACATAAGATATTTATTGGATCCCATAAAAGGGAAATTACAATGCCTGCTCCTCCTTTGATTACGAATAACATACACTTAATAGGCAGAATTGATCAAACGCTGACAAAATGTGGTAAATTCTTAGAATTACTTAGTACATTACAATACCTACTTTAAGTGCAAAATTGTCGCAGAATATGGCAAAGTGTGCTCAGTAATGACGATGGGGTTTAAAAACAGAACAAACATCATTTCTGAATTGGAATAATGAAATAATGGGTAGCTAAACAGAAACTATATCGATCCACCATGAACAGCAATCTCACTGGATCATTCCACTCAAACATTCTGTTTTCACATCCGACAGAAATGGAGCAGAAAGTACATAACTGAACTTTCAGCTACACATTGCATCAACAGAGGATAACGTTTTATAGATCCAATCCGGAAGCAAATTTTAAGGTTTTAAATACACATTGTGTACGAATAATTCCCGGTGGTCATGCGTTCACCGTGGATATTATGGAAAGTGAGTTTGCGCTAAGTTACGCTATTACAACACAGGTGAATTATCTACACAAACATCGGAAAAAATGTCATACCGTACCACAGCATTGAAAATCCAAGAGGTAGCCATGCAAGTAATACTAATAATAATGAATTGTACTTATATAGCGCAAAATTCTCACAAAGTGACTCAATGCGCGTACTCCCGCACTCATACCAACAAATATGCAAACACACACACACACACACACACACACACACACACACACACACACACACACAGAGGGTGGGGTGGGTGGGTGGGTGTTTGGGGGTTTAACGTCCTTTTCCACCACATACGGGTGATATCAAAGACGGGGCAACGATGAAAAAGCCAGCACAAATATTTGGCCCCAGCCGGGATACGAACTTATGTCCCGAGCATTAGAAGTCCAACGCTCTACCATTCGGCCACCCCGGCTCCCCGAAGAGAGAGAGAGAGAGAGAGAGAGAGAGAGAGAGAGAGCAGCTGAATCAGGAGGAGGTAAGTGGGCCTAGTCGAAAGCCAGCCGTATCTAACAAGTAGTATCTAACACTCTTACACACACACATATGCACGCACGCAAATCACACACACACACACATACGCGCGCGCACACACACACACACACACACACACACACACACACACACACACACACACACACACACACTCCGAAAAACAACATTATACATTATGCATACATTGCCTTGTAAATATGAAACAAACCGAGACGCTTACTGATAAAATTGTGCATAGCACCGTCATAATTATATCAAACCCTACTAATGCTTCCCGATTGGCCAGCGCATCTTTCAGTTTCGTCTAGTGAATCTAGCGAACGCCAAGGACGCTAAGAACGGGTCAAATCTAAGCCGTAGAATTTCACGGCGTTCTCTCTGAAGATGGCTGCGGTATTCTCGCGTCCCGGAGCCAGTTTGCGAACCAGTCGATGCGCGATGTCGTGGACGCCTTTGTACGAGGTACCGGCCAGGCCCAGGACAGGCCAGTCCGATCCGAACATACAGCGGGAAGGACCGAAGCACTGAAGCACGTGCTGTGGATAGCCAAGAACAAGGTTGGGATCAGTGTAGTCACAATGGTGCCCCTCTCCTGCCATCCAGCATGGGACTTCCCCGATCACTCATGGGTTAGCCATGACTATGATCAGTGTAGTATGCAAGATATCGCCCTCCCCCCCCTACCCCCCTCCGCCTTCCCGGCAAAGACTTGGCGTGGAATTTTTGGCGTATGAACGGTTAGCTCAATCCACACCATAATGGTGGTAAATGACATCAATCCACACCATATTTCGCAACTGACATAAATTGTTTGTCGGTCTACCTACCCCATGCGCGCGGGCCCCCCCCCCCCCCCCCCCACACACACACACGTACGCACGTACGCACGCACGCACACACGCACGCATACATGCACGCACCAGTGCACGCACGATATAAACAAGTGACAAAAAGATTATTTTATACCTTGACGTAAGGTTCAAACTGATCCTCTGTCCATGTTTGGTTTTCAATGTCTGCCTCTGTCACCATGCCAGATCTATGTAACGAACAAACACAAATTTACCAGCTCAGCATCAGAAAGTAACGTGGAAAAACTGACGAAATTTGCGTTACGCTTTTGATAGCACAACTGCACTTAGGGTGGGTGGGTGGGTGTTTGGGGGTTTAGCGTCATTTTCCACCATATACGGGTGATATCAAAGACGGGGCAACGATGAAAAAGCCAGCACAAATATTTGGCCCCAGCCGGGATCGAACTCACGACCCGAGCATTAGAAGTCCAACGCTCTACCATTCGACCACTCCGGTTCCCACAACTGCACTTAGAGGGAACCATTCTGACCACCAAGTTTCGTTTGCATCTTCTGAAACAGTTACAGACTTTGCTTTGCTTTGCTATTTATTTTTTTTACTCTCAGAACTTACTGGGTGGGTAGGTGGGGGGTTTGGGGGTTTAACGTCCTTTTCCACCACATACTGGTGATATCAAAGACGGGGCAACGATGAAAAAGTCAGCACAAAATATTTGGCCCAAGTCGCGATACGAACTCACGACCCGAGCATTAGAAGTCCAAAGCTCTACCATTCGGCCACCCCGGCTCCCCTTACTCATTTGGGGATCTGACTTTGGTTGGACGTGCTGAAAAGGAAAGAAAAATAAAATGAAGAGAGAAAAAGCTTACATTTTGCAAAAGATGTTTGGGTTTTCTGCAAGTTTTGCGATGTCCTCTGCCCATTCGTCAAAGAGACCGTCCTTGATGTAAGGTTTGGCGAGATGATCAACCACCATTTTTAACCTGCAACAGTAACGACGTAACCAAACCGCTAGAGACAGGAACTATTCAGGGGAAAGTATTTACAGTGCACTAGAGCACAGTATGTTCTAACACATTCAAAAAAAAAGGATAGGTATTGGTGTTTGTATGACCGTCCGCGTAACTACAGCAAACACGACAATTGGTCTTTTTAATTGGTTTGTTGACTGGTTGATAGCGGGTTTGTTTTCTGTGTGTTTGTTTGTTTGGATTTTATTGTTTTGTTTTGTTTTGTTTTTTTGTTTTGTTTTGTTGTTTTTGTTTTGTTGTTGTTGTGGTTTATTGTTGTTGTTGTTGGGGTTTATTGTTTGTTTATTTTTTTGGTTGTTGTTGAGGTTTTTTTTTTTTGGGGGGGGGGGGTGTTGTGTTGTTGTTGTTGTTTTTTTTTTTGTTTGTTTGTTGTTGTTTGTTTGTTTTGGGCGGGGGGGGGGGGTGTTGTTGTTGTTGTTGTTTTTTGTTTGTTTGTTTGTTTGTTTTGGGGCGGGGGGGGGGGGTGTTGCTGCTGCTGTTGCTGTTGTTTTCGAGTGTCACGTTCGCTTAATACATGTAACTACTCTAAGTGGCCAAAATTACGATAAATACAACAACAACAAAACTGACTGTCGCAAAAAAAAAGCCAAAGTAACGTACGTCATTTCTGTATTTTGCACCCTGAGATATCGGATTCATTTCGGTATATTTTTCAAGACTATATTCTTATTTTGGACGTATCATACCACACACATTTCATACTTTAAAACAAAGACTATTTCTATGGGTGACTAATCAAATACCTTGGAAGCCTTTGGGACAGCTTGGGTACGTGCTTTAGCAATGGCGGCCTGAAACACAAGAAACTGGTTTAAAAACAAAATCAGAGACTCTAATATGAGAACTGTAAGGTGAACGGTTGGTCGCTTTGGTTGTGTCCAGTTTTGATGCCCACGCCATGGTGATATCACGGACGCGACAAAGAGGTCAAGTTCGAGTCCCACTTGGGGCGAAGAATTTTCTTTTCTCGTATGTGGCACCGTTCATTCGGGCCGACCGTCGGGGGTTCTCTCCGGGTACTCCGGCTCCCCCCCCTCCCTCCCCACGTCCCCTCCCCACTCCTCTCCACCCCTCCCTCCCCTCCCCCAACTCCACTCTCTGCTTTGGAAATGCTCAGCCCACAAAATATAAAAATAAATAAATATGAATAAATTCTAAAAATTCCGAAACTTAAATTGTTGCGCTGGCCCTTCGCACCAAGTGACTGTAATGTGTTCATGTCCGGTGTTTGAGAAAATGTGTGTGATTCACGTGAGCGTGCGTGTTGGGTTTAGCTCGAGGCGCTTTTAGCCAAATGTCTGGGATAGAGCGCCTATATTAATGAGCTTACTAAAGAGGGGAAGAAACAGCAAAAACGTGTTGCTTTCAGGTGGGATTCGAACTCACGTTCATCCAGGTTCCATTCAACGCTTACCTGAGAAGCAGGTCGAAAGTCTTCTGGCGGTTCTCAAGAATCTGTAACCCACGTATGACGTCGTCTCTTGTCAGCCAATCACTGTTCTCGAAGTCCAGAATATGGCGGACGCCGACTACACGAGGGTTCTCGGTAAGCCGATCTAATGCTGCATCAAACTGGAAAAGGGATAAAAAATATTAAAAACAATAAAGACACTAGAAATAAAGACACGCTCAAAATATTAAAAACACGGGTCAGATATAAACAATAAATAAATAAATAAATTGGTACAGATACATATAACTTTATTGTCCATAAAAGTACACCGACAAGTAAACAAATAAACATGAGAAGTATTGGCTTATATATATATATATATATATATATATATATATATATATATATATATATATATATGTTACAATAGATAGATAGATAGATAGATAGATAAGATAGATAGAGAGATAGAGAGATAGATAGATAGATAGATAGATAGATAGATACAGCATTTGCTACTACATGTATATGAAGATTGCACTGCAGTGAACAGGCACCCACATATTCTATCGTAATGAAACGAATACATAAAATTAATACGCCTAAGGAAATTGTGACCAGGTTTCCTGTATCATAATTGCGTTACTGAAGGTGGGGGTACTCACGTTCTCGTCTGTGGGGTTCAGTCCCGCCACCACGCCTTTGATGAACGTGTGTTCTTTAGCAAGCTCGCACACCCATACTGCAAGGCCAGGAATGTTAATCGTCAATGCAAGTTACTCGTAAGTTTAACGACAGAATAATATTACTAGATTTCATTTATATTCCCTAACTGGAAGTGCATTAAAACATTGTTGTAGTCTCCTTTAGCCTCCTGCATGTGCATAAATGATTAAAGTTTTTGTTTGTTTGTTTGTTTGTTTGTTTGTTTGTTGTTTTGTGTTCAGTACTGGATCGGGTATCCAGTCTTTTGCACACATGACTCAAGCACATACAAGGGCGAACAACCGTCATTTTGAAACGGACACGGTTGGAACAGAAAAAAAATCCCTTTCAACCTGACGACCAGTGGGTTCAAGCGCGTCGCCGCGGTGCAGTGTGCGTTCGAAACTCACGTGCCTCCTCCGGACAGTTGTTGTTGACCTGCACGAAGACAGCGTGCTGAACGTCGGTGGCTCGCTTCGCCGTCACCAGGTCAGCCGGGCCGAAGTTCCGATACAGCGCCTGTTCTTTCTCTGTCGGCCATTTGTACTGGAACCTCTGTAGGTCCCATATGTCTGGAAGGGAAAAGCAAACAGCATATATATAAAAACATAAAAAAATATATAAATACATAAATAGAGTTTACATAATTAGTTTGAGTGGTTTACCACGAAAGAAACCACGAGATGTTTCCTTTTTTGCCGAAGCTACCGAGCCTTCGGCGAGGTGGCTACGGCAAAAATTGCAACTTCGAGTGGTTTCCTTCGTGGTAAACCACGAGAACTAATCATGTAAGCTGTTTATACCACGAGTATTCAGACTGTTACCTCTACTGCTCTTACTTACTTACTTAGGCCCCTGGCTCCACGTGGAGCATAGGCCATCGACAACCCTTCGCCATCGCACTCTGTTCTGGGCTAGTCTTGCCACTCCAGTCCAGTTGGTCCCCTGCTTATATAACTCTGCCTCAGTGTCCCGCCTCCAGCTGTTGCGAGGCCGGCCTCTCTTCCTTTTCCCCTGTGGGTTCCATGTCAGGGCTTGGCGTGTGGTGCTGGATGCTGGCTTCCTGAGGGTGTGTCCAATCCAGCCCCACTTCCTCCGCAGGATCTGCTTGGCTGCTGGTTCCTGCCCTGCTCGCTCCCACAGCTCTTCATTCCGGATCTTCTCTGGCCATCGGATGTTGAAGATGCGCCTCAGACAGGTGTTGAGAAATGTCTGGATCTTCTGCTGCATCGTCTTCGTTGTCCTCCATGTTTTCGCATCCGTAGAGCAGAACTGACTTCACGTTGGAGTTGAAGATGCGAAGTTTGGTTCTTATGCTGACAACTTTGGATGCCCAGATGTTCTTCAGGCATGACCCATTGCTGCTCTTGCCTTTGCCGATTCTGGCTGTTGACGTCTCGGTCTGTGCCTCCCTGTCCATCAACCACACTCCCCAGGTAGACAAAGGACTCTACCTCCCTGATGGACTCTCCACCGACTGTGACTGGTGTGTTGGCAGTGGTGTTGATCTTCATCAGCTCGGTTTTCCTCCTGTTGATCTTGAGCCCTGTTCCGGCTGATGTGGCTTCCAGGCATGTAGTCTTGTCCTGCATCTGGCTGTGGCTGTGAGACAGGAGCGCCAGGTCGTCCGCAAAGTCGAGGTCATCCAGCTGCGTCCAGAGTGTCCACTGTATTGCCGTTTTTCCCTGCCTGTTGTGGTGGTCTTCATGATCCAGTCGATGACCAGGAGGAAGAGGAACGGGGACAACAGGCATCCCTGGCGGACTCCGGTCTTCACCTCGAAGCTTTCTGACAACTGGCCGGCATGGGCAATCCTGCAGCTCATGTCTTTGTAGGTGCACTGGATCAGGGAGATGATCTTCCCGGGAACTCCATAGTGCCTTAGCAGCTTCCACAGCGCCTCTCTGTCTACACTGTCGAAGGCCTTCTCATAGTCTATGAAGTTGATGTAGAGGGGAGAGTTCCACTCCAGTGACTGCTCAACGATGATGCGTAGGCTGGCGATCTGGTCAGCGCAGGACCTGTTCCTGCGAAAAGCCCGCCTGCTGGTCTCGGAGCATAGGGTCGACTGCCTCCCTCATCCTCTCCAGTAGAATTCTGTTGAGAACCTTGCCTGGCACTGACAGGAGCATGATCCCTCGGTAGTTGCTGCAGTCCCTGAGGTCCCCTTTCTTTGGCAGCTTGATGACGATCCCTTCTTTCCCACTGGGCTGGCACCTCTTCCTTCTCCCAGATCTTGCTGAATAGGCTGTGCAGCATGTTGACGGCTGTCTCTGTGTCTGCTTTGATGGCTTCTGCTGGTATCTCGTCCGGCCCTGCAGCTTTCCCATTTCTCAGTGTCATGATGGCTTTCCTGATCTCCGCCTTAGAGGGCTTGTCGCAGTTGATGGGTAGTTCTGTCTCAGCTGGCGGGATGTCTGGTGGTGTTTCAGGGATGGGGCGATTTAACAGCTCCCTAAAGTGTTCTGCCCATCGCTTCAGCTGTTCCTCAGTTGTTGTCAGTGGGTGCCCGTTCTTGTCCTTCACTGGTTTGTCTGTCTGCTGAAATTTGCCCGCGAGCTTCTTGGTCACCTGGTACAGGTCTTTTAGGTTCCCTTGTCCAGCTGCTTCCTCTGCTTGATTGGCCAGGTCGTCGATGTAGTCCCTCTTGTCCTTTCTGGTGCTCCTCTTCACTTCTCTGTCAGCTGCTGTGTATTCTTCCTGTGCCTTTGCCTTAGCTCTTCTTGTTCGGCTCGTGTTCAGTGCAGTTTTCTTCTTTTTCCTAACTTCCAGCTTCTGGATGGTATCAGCAGAGATCCATTCCTTGTGTTGGGTCTTTCTCTTGCCAAGGACCTCTTCGCATGTGTCGTGCCAGAGTTTCTTGCTGTGTTCCCACTGTGTCTCGATATCCATTCCACTGTCTTCTATCAGGTCTTGCAGTGGCTGGAACCTGTTGGAAAGGCTGATCCGGAATGCTGCTTGTGTCTCTGTGTTCCTGAGTATGCCAACGTTGTACCTGGTCCGTGTGTTGTTGGCGTTGGTGTGTCTCTTAAGCCGAAGTCTCAGTGTTGTTGCAAGAAGGTGGTGGTCTGATGATACATCGGCACCCCTCATCACGCGCACATCTCGCCACGATCTCCTGAACTTCCGGCTGATGCAGATGTGATCAATCTGGTTCTCCGTGACATGGTCCGGCGATCTCCATGTGGCCTTGTGGATGCGCTTGTGTGGGAAGATGCTGCCTCCTATCACTAGCTGGTTCAGGGCACAAAAGTCTGCAAAGCGCTCGCCATTTTCGTTCATCTGTCCGTGTGTTCCCATGGTGTTCTCATAGCCTGTGTTGTCTGATCCAATCTTGGCGTTGAAGTCTCCCATAAGTATGGTCATGTCCTTGGCTCCTCCTCTATCTATCACTGTCTGCAGTTGTTGGTAGAAGTCATCTTTTTTCTCCTCTTCCGCATCATTGGTGGGAGCGTAGCACTGGATGATGTTCAGCTTGATGTCTTTCTTCTTGGTGATGAATTTGGCTGTGATGATGCGGGAGTTGACAGGTTCCCAGCCGATGAGTGCCCGCTGTGCCTCCGGTGCCAGCATCAGGGCCACGCCCTCAGTGTGGGGGGCTCCATCCTCTGTGTGTCCCGAGTACAGCAATTGCTCTCCCGATGAAAATCTCAGCTGTCCTGTCTGTAGCCACCTTGTCTCACTCAGTCCCAGTACTCCTATCTTGTAGTTCTTCATCTCTCTTGCTACTTGTATGGTCCTTCCTACTTCATACATAGTCCTGATGTTCCATGTGGCTACTCTCGTCGTCGTCCTGGGTGTTAGAAGGGGGGTCGGCCTTGCAGCTTCCTTTCGGCTTTCACTGCAATGCGTCATAGGTCTCCGGGATGGAGACCCTTCCTTGCCCAGGTGAATGTTTTGGTTTGTTGCTGTCGATGCTTCTGTAACGTTATGTTTTTTACAGGTAGGGCTGTTAACCCTACGCAAACCCGTTTAGCCTCTTGGAGAGGTGGTCCACATTCGTCTGACCTCTACCCTTCGACCTGTCCAGCTTGGGTGACCCTGCCAGGAGCACGTGCTCCCGCTGGCGTAGCTCTCTGGGTCATTGAGGTACACAAGCCACTACCCCACGACAAGGGTTGGACCATGTAGGGGTTGGACCATGTAGGGCTCTACTGCTCTAGTAGCATATATTTTCAGCGACATTTTATTTTTCTGGTAGGGTGACTAGTGACTTTTGTACCCCCTCAAAATTCTGCGCACTGACTTGTGACGAAATGATGCGTAGGGCAGCTGAAGTTGCTTGATGTTAAGAAGAATATCATTCAAAGCATGTGCTCATGTACTGACATTTAAATGTGCACTCGCAAATACTTCACAGATAATTTTCTGTGCGATTTTTTTTTTTTTTGCGTGATCCAAGCGAAATAAAATCCCCCCCCCCCCCTCCCCCAAATGAGCAAAATAGCTATGCACCGGCCGTGACGCGCTTTCTGACTGATGACGTAACTGGAGTGTGTTTTTCTGAACTCGTAAACCACTGAGTGGGTTATGGAAAGTCATAACTCACACTTTCCCTCTTTCTCTATTTCCTTCCTATATTCGGACGTAAAGCAGTCATATTTAACTCACTGAAAGTTTGCACTGGCGAGTGGTGTAAAATAATTTAAGCTCTATTTCAACGCTTATATTCGATTTTATACAAGGCTTCACAGAGGCCAACTTATGTCTTAGAACAGTAGCGTCTGTGAGTGCACCTCTGCGCTAGAAATGGTGATCTGATTTTCCAAGTCACACCTAGTTATCTCAAACGCAGTGTGCACACACGCCTCTAACCTAAACTGATGAGCTTTGCTAACATATTTCCACGCGTATACTGACGTCAATGGATCGTTACCTGACTCCGCTACCCTATACTGGGAGCAAAAATCAATAACATCTTCATGATATGTCGAATGTCGAAATACAACTCGCGTCAGCGCGAACACATTATTTTTAATACAAACCAGCCTTCTAACCTCTGCAGACATTGATTATCTGTCAACTTGTTCCCTGTTCCTTGAGTTTAAGGTGTTTTATTTTCTGCCCCAACTCTTCAGTTCCAATGGTGTTCCTCCCAGGTCATGGGTGGAATCCATGTAGGGCTCGAAAGCTGGGGGAATTTTTTTTATGCATGATGATGGAGATGAGGATGGTGGTGTGTTGACGCTAAGGAGGTCTGTGTGGTTAGGGACTGCGGGACATACCACGTTTCCTGTCAAAAAATATCCCTACGTTAACCAGGCGCCAGAATTACGGCATCTGCGGTGCCGACCGTGTAATCGTAAACATCATGAGATATGTCATACCAAGGGAAGCATCACCAAAGTCACACCCATATGTATGTATGTATGTAGTATGTATGTATGTATGTATGTGTGTGTGTATGTATGTGTGTGTGTATGTATGTATGTATGTATGTATGTATGTATGTATGTATGTGTGTGTGTGTGTGTGTGTGTGTGTGTGTGTGTGTGTGTGTGTGTGTATGTATGTATGTATGCATGCATGCATGCATGCATGCAAGTATGTATGTATGTATGTATGTATGTATGTATGTATGTATGTATGTATGTATGATTACACGTATTTATACTTTATGTTTTGCCTGTATACTAGATTGTCGTATTGTATCTCTCTGTGTGTGTATGTGCACAGAAATGTCAAAAATAGAATGTGACTGACGGAGTGTGGAGTTGGATCAGTTTAGAACTATGTACTACTCATTGCTGATGAAGAATTGGCTGACCGGTCGGAACTCCACTGTGTGGATACAACACCAACGATAACACCAACATACATGCACTTGGTTAATTAAGTCGAGTTGATATAGTTCGCCCCATTGTGTCATTTGCACCTGTTGTAAGTGCACCAGCTGCGGCCATCTAAACAACATCAGTGGCGACTGAATGCACCATTACCCTAAATCTAAACCCGGTAACCCTATCCCTAAATCGAACTCAAACCGATCTAAGCAGGGAACTTGACTCTGCTAAATAAGCGTGCCTGCGATGGGATAGTAGTTCTCCCCAGCGATACGACCCAAGGGTGCGAACTATACTACATGACTAACTGAGCGTTAGTTCATACATCATCATGCACACGAAACACGGAAGACGAAGCGTGTCAGCCTGAACTTATACCGGGTAATGCATAGTATGTCACAGTGTAACTGAACCGGTTTATGAAAAGTGTACTCTCTCTCTCTCTCTCTCTCTCTCTCTCTCAAACACACACACACACACACACACACACACACACACACACACACACACACACACACACACACACACACAAGGCAGGTGCTGATATACAGGCTGTATATGTCACTACAAATCAGTGCTAGTTGCTTTAACATGCCTCAGTGCACACACACACACACACACACACACACACACACACACACACACACACACACACACACACACACACACTGACGCCGCCTGCACTGATCTCTCGGTGCCGGCCTATTCAAGTTACACACACTGATGCTTATTCTCTCTCTCAACACGGCTGACTTGAATGTTAATGCATATTCATGTGCAAC
Source organism: Batillaria attramentaria (assembly GCA_018292915.2). Classification (NCBI taxonomy): domain Eukaryota; kingdom Metazoa; phylum Mollusca; class Gastropoda; family Batillariidae; genus Batillaria; species Batillaria attramentaria. The sequence goes on from JACVVK020000072.1 coordinate 1,710,427, forward strand.
GTTGAATAGAAAGGACAACTAGCCCATAATCAGTATAAGACAGACAGAGCTGCCTATACTGACGAAAAGTGCTTCCGGCTGATAATTAAAAAAAAAAAAAACAAGATGGCCACCAGCCCAATATGTTGTTTCCATTTGATCACCTGCTATCGTCACGGTCGTTCTTTTGTAATGCCATGTATCCACACACACACACACACACACACACACACACACACTCTCTCTCTCTCTCTCTCTCTCTCTCTCTCTGAATAGAAACAACTGACCGGGGCTGTCACCCCAATCTTGTTTTTGGAAGAGAGACGTCAAGTTGTATTCTTTAAAATCTATGACGTTTTTCCTCACTGGGATGACGCATAATACATTTGGCGTAATAACTTTGATGCAGTTCTTGCAATGAAAGCAGGCCCATGAAAATTGAAGTGTTGCTGCTGCGTGCGCAGTGTAAAGATCGAATTAATACCAACCCAATATGTTTAACAGACAAGTCTGCGCGGCGAACGTTTTCTCACTATGTGTTATGTCAGACATACACACGCGCGCGCGCACACACTCACACGCACGCACGCACGCGCACACGCACACACACAGACTCGCGCGAGCCGCGTTTGTGCTCCATTGAGACCTATGTGGTGTTCTCTCACTCTTCTATGCTATTGAGTGAGATTTAGTGGGAAAAACAAAGCACACTACATCAATGAAACTCCCGCTTTCCCCGTCTACACATAGAGAACGTCCAAAAAGTGGCGACACATCCCCAAGAAATGCCAGTATCACGTCAATCAAACATGACGTCGGAAAAATGACGCTGATACTGCCTTTTGCGTCAGTGCGCGCGTGCCTTTTCTGCGATGGATCTGACCTGTTCAGTACGTAAGCAGCCCTGCACAGCGTTCTGGGTTCTTCGTCTTTCATGAATTTGTTCTCCGTGCATATTCTGTTCATAAAGTATTGGAGTTGTATTCTGTTATATCCCGTGTCTTCTCTGCGATTGCACGAAGATGGCGACATAGTAGAAGTAAAATACACCACGTCTCCAAACAGAGGAATTCGGAAAGAAAGTGGCGAGACACCCCCAAGAAAAAACAGCATCACGTCAATCAAACATGACGCACTTACTTTACGTCAGTGCGCGTGCGTCTCTTTTTCGATGTTTGTGAGGCGTGTGGCTTGTAGAGGAAATGTGCTGTGAATACAAATTTTCGAGTCAACTGACGATAATGGCTGCAGTGAATTTTTCTAATTTTTTTTTGCATATTTTTTATGGCACCCCAGGCTCATTATCTATGTATAGTAGGAGCGATTTTGAGATCTAAAGTGTGTTCACCAGCACTTTCATCAGGTACGGCTTACGCCAAAAGTATAAAAGCGACAACCTCCAAAATTCATTTAGTTGAGAGTCCGTATTCATGCTATATCTATGTCCAAAAAATGGAGTGGTTTAGGTAAATATTACGCCTTTAAACGCCAGAAAGCCACTTTTTCTGAAAAGGGCGATAACTCGCAAATCATGCGTGCAATCGTACCTGGATCGGGCCTTCTATTCAACAATCTTGATTCATTCAGAAACCCCAAACTTGAAATCGATCAGTTCAGTATTTTCGGAGAAATAGGCATCTGAACTGGGTTCACATGCAATGTCAACTCAGGCTCGGTTTACATGAAAACTATAAGAGCGACCATTTTCTAGTAGTGACTCTGTTCAGAGTCCGTATTCAAGCTATCTACTGCCAAAAAATTGAGTGATTTAAATAAATATTACGCCTGTACACGAAAGACAACCAACTTGTCTCAAAAGGGCGATAACTCCCAAATCACTTAAGCAATCATCACACGCTTGAATCGTTTACTGTAACATTTTGATATATTTGGATACCCCAAATTTGAAGCCATTCGGTTAAGTATTTTCAAAGAAACGGGCCCGGACACAATTCACACACACACGCACGCACGCACACACATACGCACAGACGGCACTCACTGAGGAGGAGAAGCGCGTTCGGTGGACCGTACATGTCAGCATCGATGACGCACGTTTTGTTACGTCATTGTCAGAGTTACACTTGCAAAATCGTCTCTGCGGGAGATCGGCAGTGACGTGCGTTTGTACCACAGATGCTTGCCCATGAACGTGGAAAATTTAGCCCGTCCTATGATGTTGTTTCCATTACTATGGAAACAACATAAAAACCCCTGAAGGAAAAACGTCTCAAGTAAGTCCCTCTCTCTCTCTCTCTCTCTGTGTGTGTAGCGCCCGCTGTCCGAAGGCTTCTACTGTGACCTCACACACACACACACACACACACACACACACACACCGACCGACTCCCGACCGAGGGGTCACCACAGGTCACAACCGTACCGAAACAGCTGACAAGCTCAACACTGCCAACACCGACTCAGTGCCTACCAGCGGTTCACGCAAACTTAGTCTAACTAGCGTAGTGGCCCGCCAGGCTCAGCGGTCAGGCTCAGTCAGTAGTGATACTTACGAAAGTGGGAATCCACTTCTTCGAGTTCTGTGTGAGGTTGATCCATAGCAGAAGTTCTGCGTCGGCCGGCAATCCGTGATGTAAGTGATACGACTACTGAAGTCGCAACAACACTCGACTAAGCTGAAACCAGCGGTAGAATCAGTCACGCGAAAGATAGGAGTGTGTATTGCTCTGCGCGGCGTCAGGTCAAGGTCATGTTTTCAGGACAAGGCCGCCTGAACGTATAGTAGCGTGCGGCTCGAAACTCGGTCGGTTTGTTTCGCGTAGGCCTATGTAGTTTACCTGGCTGTGTAGAAAAGGCAACGACAACAGCAGCAGCAGCAACGAGCGTGACAAGTTATTGACTAGTTTTCATCACTTGGTATCAGCGCACACAGCGAAGCATTCAGCCGTTTCACCCGGTAGAGCGGATATCGCTGCACCAATCGACTGTCGTGAAAGCCGGACTCAAGACTCAAGACTGTTTATTCCTTAAAGGGCATTGGCCCCCATCAGGAAGGGGTGCGCATACATTATAACAAGATTACATTTACAGGCTGTCGTGAAAGCCGGAGAGAGAGAGAGAGAGAAAGGAGGACAGCGCACCCCTACATGATGGTCTCCGGCAGTAGTCAGTTGTGCGTACTTACAGCACCATCATGTTTGTTATTCAGCACAATACACCGCCTGAACACAGACTGAGAGAGGGAGCCCTGTAGCCGGACAGACAGAGAGAGACACCAAGACAGACAGACTGCCCGGCCTGCACGATTGAAGTGTCTCGGCTTGTGTGTTCTGATACTGTCACTGCCCTCATTTGCTGGCACTGATATTACACCCTTACCGTACCCGCCGCCACACCGCTGTGACGAGTTATACATGCCCACTCCCAAGCAGGGTAGAAACTTGAGCTGTACAGTTTGCAACTCTCACTGCAGTGACGATCGAGCGCCACTGAGTTTTTCACCACGGTACTGACTTGATGTCACACACACACACACACACACACACACACACACACACACGCCTTTCAGTTTTGAACGTACTATTTTATTCAATGATGTGACTGACAAGGTTTGAACTCACAAGCAACAAAACTCTTCGAATAACTTGAACACCGTCACTGCATGTTGTGTAAAAGCCGGTTTGCGTTTCAATGGAACTTGTTCACAGTTGTGGGCTATGTTATGATAAAGGCTGTAACAGCAACACACATCACTGTATCTTATAGCATGGTAATTAGGATGTGTGTGTGTGTGTGTGTGTGTGTGTGTGTGTGTGTGTGTGTGTGTGTGTGTACAGAGTACGCTGTCACGCTAGTCAAGTTTGACATTCTCATATTCAGTACAGTCACTGTGACATGTCACATGAACAAACAAACAACTTATTTAGAAATCACATTAACGGAAGGAGGAAAAAATCACAGGAAATAAGTATGGGTTATTAAAGAAACAGTGCCCATTTACAATCAGAAAAAAACCCAACCTCATAGTTTGGCAATGGACAGGACATTGTTAATCCTCACATTCAGTACAGTCACGTCTTAAACAAAACAAAACATATAAACAAATCAGAAAATAAAATTCGTTCAGCTTATGAATGAACTCCTACGCTTTTTCTTAATTCTTAAATAATTTTACATTAATATAATTACTTGAGTCTGTGATTAATATAGATTGTTTTTAATTATTTATTTGTTGATTTATACTGAGCCTGTTTTAATCTTAATTGCCCGTTTCGGGATGAATAAAGTGCATTTGAATTTGAATTGAATTGGATAGGCGATTAAAGAAATCTCAAGAGACGAAAAACAACAACCAAAGAAAAAACACAACAGCTGCTTAAAAGGAAGAAAACGATGTTTTCGAAACATTGCCTGTTAACACCCCCGAAAGGCCAAACACACACACGTGAAACGGTGACTATGAACAATTCAAAAGAATTCAAAAGATGTGTCAAAGAAACAGTGCCTATTAACCATACACACACGTGAAACGGTGACTATATGTACAGTCCAAAAGATGTGTCTACCAAACAGTGCCTATTAACCATACATACATGTGAAACGGTGAATATGTACAATCGAAAAGAGCTGTCAAAGAAACAAGTGCCTATTAACCATACATACACGTGAAACGGTGACTATGTACAATCCAAAAGATGTGTCTAAGAAACAGTGCATATTTACAACTCCATAGGGTTATTAAGGGAACAGTGCGTATTTCTAACCCCATACGGTTACTTACGAAACATTTACAACCTCTACAGCCCCCGAGGGTTATCAGAACTTCAAAGGGTTTGTTGTTGTTGTTGTTGTTGTTTTAACAATGATAAATTGCTACCCCAAAGGTTTGTCAGTGCCTATTCACAGCAAATGAAGGGCTTTTAACGGAAAAGATCCTTTCCACAATCAAGAGAGGATGTGACAGAAATAACGCCTATTTACAATCCAATGGGAATTTTAAAGCAGTTACAATTTACAATTCCATTTACAATCAAAGAAGGGACAGTGAAGAAGCGGTGTCCAACTACAATCAAAATATGGCTGTCAAATAAAAACAAACAAAAAACCAAAACAGTGCTTATTTGCAGTCTCATAGAGAAACAGTGCCTATTTACAATTTAAGAAGTGATGTTTTCAGTAACAATGCCTACAAATGATAAGTACTAAATAAATACAATAAATGATGGTACGCTGAAGCAGCTGAGCCTATATTTTCAGTCCAGTAACAGCCTCCATCTACAATCAAACCAAACAGCGTCTATTTGCAAACAAGAACAAGACGTTAAAACAGGTGTGCCTATTTCGTGTGCCTATTTACAGCCAACGAGAAGCTGTTGAAGAAACAGCACCCACCTACAATCAAAATACGGATAACAAAGAAACAATGGTCATCTGCATAATCTCAAAGGGATATTAAAGAAACGATGCCCATTTGCTAACAAAAAAAAAAAAGATGCAACACCCACTCGGCACCAGGAAAGGGATGTTCGACCAGCAGAGCCTATAAACAAGCAACAAAGAGCTATTGAATCAAAGTTGGGATATCAAACAGTGTAATGTACAAGCGCAAAGGACATCAAAGAAGTAGTGAGCATCTACAATGTTTTAGACACATTTCAGTTCAGCACAGCAGCAGCACCAGATTGGTGCTGGGGCTACAAAGTAGCGTAGAGCTTTATGTGCGGCGAAACGGTACAATCGCAAAGTCCCCTGAACGAAACGGTACACCACCATGAGACACGCAAGTATACATAAGAAAATTATCAATATAAGACTATTTCTAGAATAAATATGAAAATAACGGCAGATAACATCTAACGGTGGCTCGATGCCTGCGTTCGCTTTTTGCTTCAGAAGAAAAATAGTGGCGGCGTCAGCGGAAAATTCAGCGTAGTGAAGTGGCGTGAATCCGTAGGTATCGTTTAGGTCGACGACAGCTCCGTGCTCAAGTAAACGTTTCACTGTTTTGGCGTCACCATTCCAGCATGCGTAATGCAAAGGTGAATCTTCTGTTTTTTCAAGAAATCCAAAGCTCAGACTTTGGAAACGTCGTTCTGTATTTCCTTTGGGATGGTTGTAAAACACAAATGTAGCTCTTAGTGTTTGTTGTCGTCCCGCATGTTCGACGAGATGGATGATGATTGTTTTGTGTTCTCTGTTGACGAGTGCGTTGTTGGCCATCAAGAGATGTGCAGTCGTTCTTCTTCTATACTTGGACGCGTAATGCAGTGGTGTCTTGTGGTTGTTATCCATCAAATTGACATCGGCTTTATTCTGTATCAACAAAAGCACAAGCCGGACGTCATCGTTTATACAGGCGTAGTGAAGTGGTGTCTTCCAGTTCTTATCCTTTGCATCGACATTGGCTGTGTTCTGTAGCAGCAGGCGCGCAAGTTCTGTGTTACCATTCATGCACGCATGATGAAGTGGTGTCATGCTGACGTCATTGGCTCTATCGACATCGGCACCATGTTGAATGAGGACGCGAGCAGGCTCAGTCTGGCCGGATATGCAGGCCATGTTGAGCGGAGTCATCCAATTGTCATCCCGACAGTTTACATCAGCACCATGCTGTATGAGAAGGCGGACAGACTCCGTCCCACCGTACATGACAGCGCAATGAAGAGGCGTGATTCCTTTATCACTCAAAACGTTCACATGTGCGCCATTTTCGATAAGGATGCGTGCGCATTCTGTACAACCTGACCTTGCTGCGGAGTGGAGTGGGGTGTAGCCTTCTCTATTCCTTGCGTTAACATCAGCGCCATGTTGTATCAGCCGCTGGACACATTCAGCGCAACCTGCCCAAGCGGCTGCGTGGAGGGGGGTGACCCTTTCAGTGTCCCTTGCATTAACATCAGCGCCATGCTGAATCAGGAAATCAACATACGCTGTACGTCCTAGCCGGCAAGCGACAGACAGTGGGTCTACTGCTACACGAAGGAACAGAAGAATAATCAAATATGACATGGCAGACTGCATTCTTGAACGATTTGACCTCCAGCGCACAAACCAGGCGATAACACTGCTCAGGTAGTTGCCGGCAGTGTTCAGTAAGTGTCTATCGGTGTCTTTCAGCCGCTGAGCGGCCTCTGTATGTCCGTATGTTTCGGCATACTGCAGAGGCGTACGACCCTTCTTGTTTTTCTTCCGAACTTCAGCGTTATTCTGCACCAAATACAGAGCGATGTCATGCTGCCCAAGTCTGCAGGCGTCATGAAGTGGTGTGTTGCCGTACATATCAAGGGCACCAACGTTAGCGCCCAAACTGATCAGAAGAGCGGCGATGTTTGTCTGGCCGGCCATACAGGCTGCATGGAGGGGCGTGTTTCCCACAGAATCTTTGTCATGCACGGTGGCGCTGCTACACAGCAGGATTTTGACGGCGTCTTTGTCGCCTTTCTTGCAGGCCTCGTGCAAAGAGTTGGGTTTTGTCATTTGCTTTTTCTTCCAAAAGTGGAATATGGAGAAGCCTCGTTTCTTACTCCTCAACCCGTTCAATCTGCTGGTCGCCAGTTGTGGTGGTGTCAAGCCCATGTTGTTTCTGATTGTGAGTGACGCACCGCTCTTGACAGCAACCGTGACGGCGTCCATGTCTCCAACGCTCGCCGCCACGTGCAGCAGCGTGTTGCCTTCCTCATCCTTCTCGTCCACTTCCACGTCGGTCAGAAGTCTGAACGCCAAGCTGCCTTTCTGATCTGGGATTCCCGAGATGACTGTGTCAACATCACCTACACGACTCATCGAAATTCCGACCAGCGTATTTGGCAATGACAACAAAGGGCGACCGAGATAATAGACGGAACCTGACTGTACTTGTGAAATCACTCGGTTCCTAGTGACCAACGCCTGCTCAGTCATGCAAAGTTCCTCTGATGGAAGAGGAAGAGCAACTGGAGCAAGGACAGCGATTTGCCGCTTGACGGTTTCCCGCACAACTTGCAGGATGCCCTTCAGTGCGAGCTGGGCCTGATTTTGCTCATCTTGCAAAACCAAGGCGCACGCATACATCACTTTGACACTGTCTTCTGCGCTAAGTGTCGTCGTGGTTTCGTTGTCTGTCAGACCAATGCACCATTGTGCCAGATGTCCAGATTGACTCCAAAGGGACCAATAGAGCAAAGGCATTTCGTGAACTGGATCCACGGAGCTCAACAATTGCTGCAAGTGGTTTTCGTCAGCCCGACAGAAGGTTCCGAACTCTTGCAGGAACTGTGGACAGTGGAGGAATGGATGCTGACACAACTCCGGCAGCCGGCCGCTCACTATATGCTCATATATCGTCTGCATCAGCAGCTGGCGATCGTCTGGACTGGGCCCAATAGTGACGGAGAGTTGCGTGGCTGTCTTTTTCATCAGCACGTGCTGTAGGAGAAACCTGGCGTCACAAACCTTCAGCAAGATCGGAAGGGAGAAGGAACTTCCCATAGCAAGTCCTACAGCGTCATAAATTACACGACTTTGAAACCCATCTCCATTTTCGTTCAAAATAGAGCCCTTCAGAAAGTCAGCATATTCCTCCAGGCGGTAGTCAGAGAAAACTCGGAAGCCGAGTTTTTCTAGCTGTGGCTGAACGCGACATGGATTATGTAGGAAGCGACCCAAGCCTAGCATCGTCATTGACATCACCACCGCCATCGTCTCGCCGTGTGTGGTGTCACGAAGCATGCGCTGTAGCAATGCAACGTGTGCCTCACAAGGCGACTTAAATATGTACGAGTGATCCACCTGGTTCTGAAACAATGGAGTAGCTTCATCATCGTCCGATATGTCGGAAACGGGCCTTGATTTTAGCATTTTCGCCAACTGCCGGCAGCACCAGGGAAAGGCAGCGCCGCTAACGTCTTTCTGAAGAATCTTAGTCACCAGAGCGTCTTGCTCGGCTGTGTCGAGGTGGAGCTCATTCAGATGAACGGTCAGCATTTCTCTCTTGAGCTCCACGTCCAGCGGGTCCTTCATCAGATGCACCACGACCATCGACTGCAGAAGCGGACTGTTACTATCGGTATCCAGCACGTGCAGCTCGCGCAGAATGTGGGGATACAGGGTCAGCACCAGAAGACAGTCTCTTGTCCTGTTCAACTCACGAACACTGCAAGCTATGGCCTGCCACTGTTCGTGTTTGTTCCAATCAACACGTACTTTACCCAGCGCCCCGTCCATCAACGCTATACTTTGCCTCCCCTCCCCCCCAATATGCATGTGCCAGTCTTGCAAGCATGTGATGATGTATGGCTTGAAGCCCCGCCTGCGGTATCGTCTAAGGAGGGCGTGTGCCAGAAAGGTCTTGCCGCAGCCCGGGGGTCCACACAGCACCACTCGTCCGTGAGTGTCTAGTGCATCCACAGCATTGTCCATGTCGTCCGTGTAAACATAATGGGACCGGTCACTGTCGATGGTCGCTTCGCTGTTAACTGTTAAGACACACACACACACACACACACACACACACACACACACACACACACACACACACACACACACACACACGAGAGTCGATTAAGCCTCTGTATATCACGACTCCTAAGCGTTATTTTTCTTCTAACCGAACAGCAAACCATGCCTACACTGTGTGTGAACCGAATCTTGATATGTATTCCACATTGGGAGAAAGTTTTCATGGGGAAAAGGCTGTCCCTCCGTCCACCTAAATGCGCTGACCTGTAGATCCTCAAAGACTGAAAACGTCGCTGAAAACCAAGTAGCCAGTCATCACGAATGTCATGTATTTACCTCCCCTGCTCACTCTGTGTCTCAGTAGGATAACTACAGTCGTATTATTTTGACATCTTGAGATGGAAAACACTAAGAAATAACAGAAGCAAGTTTACAACAACAACAAAACCATAGCAAAATTCAGATGATTCAGATGCTTGTTGATAAGTGTTGATTTTTTTTTTCTCCTTAGAAAAAAATGGTATAGCAAAAATGTAACCGTCCACCACGAAATGAGTCGTCTTGTAACATGACAAATAGCACAAGAAGACTCGATCCTTTCGTGGTGGAGGGTCACAAATGTGTAAAACGTGTGTCGTGTCAAACTTGTGTTTCATGCTGATGTTACTGGACTCACACTGCAAGAACGAGGGCTGGAAATCTTGTAGTTGGATGAAGGGCATCATCTCACCGGCTTCTGATGGACAGGCATTGTCAACTGCTTCTGCAGGGCGGGAGTAAAGGAAATAGAAGGATACGTTTAATATGAGTATTATCATCACAACAAACGCATGCAACTGGTACGCATGATACCCAACGATCGACATTCATGTCAGAAAGTCATGTACGTATTGTAAGTTTTAACAAGTGTGTGTGTGTGTGTGTGTGTGTGTGTGTGTGTGTGTGTGTGTGTGTGTGTGTGTTTTGGTTTTGTTGTTGTTGTTTGTTTTTTTTTGGGGGGGGGGGAAGGGGGGGGTTGTTGTTTTTCTTTGGTTTGTTTCATTGTTCATGGTACGTGTTTTGTTTTGTTTTTTTTGTTTGTTTGTTGTTTTTGTTTGTTTTTGTTTGGGTTTTTTGTTTTTTGTTTGGGGGGTGCGGGGGGAGGGGGTGATATAGTGATAACAGGAATGCATTTTCTGTATTGAACATAGTTTCAATAGCATTTTGTGTGGCACGAGGAGAAAACATCTGTGGTTGTAGTTGAGGATTTTTTTATGCATGCCTGTCTCTGTATTTGATACTGTTGAACGTCTTCTATTACACCAAACATGAGTACATTTTAAATCAGTCAACCGTAACCAATAAAGATAAGTGGTGGATTTCAGAAGATAGCAAACTTCTATACTTCTAAACATTTCGTGCACAGTCTAATTACACGAATTATTTCCCTTCGATGATGCTGTGAGTGAATGGGCAAAGCCGGCGTTTGTATTTGTATTACGTAACGTTTGACAAGCCAGAACGTTCGGGTTGACATGAATCATACATATTAAAGGTATACTTTGTTCATATGTATCCTTCACGGCAATCTTTTAGTCATGAAGGCAGATGCATGTTACACTTCTGAGCTTTACCGGCTGCTTTAAATCAGAAGGACACTGTTACGTACTTCTCAACAAAAGTCTTCCTGAAAGCAAAGATTACGGTGTTCTTTGCAATCAAGTTCGGTGTTTACCACTTTGGGGGGGGGGGGGGAGGGGGGTGTTAATAATCCCTGCTAAGGGTATTTTGAACATTCCACCCACAGCGATCTTTTCTCAAACAGGCTGATGCATGCTATACTCCTAAGCTTTGACTGTCCTCGAAGCAGCTGTTATCATGTCGGTAAATTGTCAGAAGCCTCCTTTTCAAGTGTTTTCGGCATCAATGAAAGACACAAAAAAAACTGTAAAACCACATGTACTCACAGTGCCTCTTTGTCTCTGCATTCATCCACGAAATCACATTTAAAGGTTTCACTGAGTACAATTGTATTTGTTGTTAAAAGAAGTATTGTATGAATTGGCTGACCATTTGAAACTAAAGTCAAGTAGTCCCAGGGAGCCAAATTATCACTCACCAGAGTTGTGGTCGTCCGCAGGCTCAACTGTCATGCCCGAATCAGCCAGCATCTCCTCGACAGTCGCCATGTTTAGTTCTGCGTCCTGCCACCCGTCAGTGGGGTCGATCATAGCGTCGGAAGTTCTCCAGTCTGACCATGCTGGGTCTTCATGATCCATATATTCTCCTTGGTCTGAAAATTGTCAGAATCATACATGTACTAGACAGCCTGCATATGACTATGAGTACAAACAGTGCTGACTCTCTCAATCTGGTGGCTATTTTGGGGTATGTAGAAAGACCGGGTGGGTGTATCGTGTAGTAGATTTCGGCCATTAATTTTAGTGCTCTCTCTCTCTCTCTCTCTCTCTGCCCCATGGGCTCGCCTTCACGCGGCGGGGCTCAGTGATTTCGCTGAGCTTGCCCACCCCTTTTTCTCTTTTCAATCCTATTTCTGCCTCCATCGGTCCAATCACCTGTCTTTTGCTCCCTTAAACTCTTTTCTGGGGGGAGGTCAGTAGGTTGGTGTCTGCTGACCCTTGGTCCAGTGATACATTTGAGGGTCATTTCTGAAGGCCGACTTCACTGGATTCCCCTCCACCTGGTCTTCGCCCTTACGGGCTTTGTTCGCAGCGCCCTGCTGGTGCCGCTGAACACCTGTCACGGGAAGACCTTCACAACGCACCCCTCTCAAGTGTGCTGTTTTCCCAAACCGTCTCACGGAAGGTTCCGTGTTGGAGCGGTCTTTTCTCCAACTGCATCCCAGACATGTTGTCTTCATTGGCAACTAAGGAATTTACCTCTCTGTCTATCCCTCACCAGCCCATTCGCCTGTCTCTTTCTCTTTGAAACCTCTCGAATTTAGCCGCTCTGCCCTTCCGCTCATCTCTCAGCTGATTTCTAAGTTCGGCCCTTTCATCTATATTTCCTCTTTTTAACCCCTCACTCATGTCTGCACTACCAGTGGTTATGAATATGTAATGTTGGGCATATGCTGCGAACTGGTTTATCGCGCCTAGGAGATGATAAGTTGCAATATTTGCTGTATATGCGCTTAGTACTTATCTTTGTTTTACCTACTTGTTATTTGTTTTCTAAGCTTTTTTGTAATCGGGAGTTCGATAAATTAGCATGAAGGTGCAGCGTCTCCTGCATGTCCTAGGTTTATACTGCCCCGTAGACCAGTTAACATTATTTGTTCAACGTTACATTTTTGTTTTTTGTTTTCTTTTCTGGTAGCGAAGGCGCTCTTAGCCAAGAATTAGTCTTTGGTGTTTGCTCGGCTTAAAGCCCGAAACTCTCTCTCTCTCTCTCTCTCTCTCTCTCTCTCTCTCTCTCTCTGTGCTGGAGAGAGTCTCAGTCAATGTCTCACAATCTCTCACAATGTCTAATTAAAGAAATGTATTTAGAATTTGCCTCCTAAATAACATATATATTGTGTGACAAAACCTATACATATTTCGCGGTGACTGAGACTCCTTGTAACAACGGCGGTCACTTAAATTCCCGGTAACAAGTACAGTGCACGGCGTGTGTACTTGTGTCGTAAACAGAGCGAGTTGCTCAACCGGTTCCCTTTATCTCACAGCAGTGTTATCTGCACAGCAGTGTTATCTGCCCTGCTGTACAGCGTGAGTGAAAGGGGCTAACTGTACCATTTTTATGCTCACAGATCGTTCCCTTCTGAAGTTAAATGAAGTAACGGCAAGGCTGTTAACTGGCCGATGGCCAAAATCTTCTACCGTTCAAAAAAAAAAAAAAAGGTTTGTCGTTAAGTTGTCATTCCGAGCTGTGTTCGTGGTATCTGTGCATTATCACACCACTTATCACGGCAACCTGGATAGTGACATCGTTTGTAATGCTGGCACTGACTGACTGACTGACTACCTTTATTTTCCAAGGAAAGAGGTTATAGGCGTGCAGGCCCAAATCGCAAACCTGTCCTTGCTAGCATCTACATGAACAAAATTAAGTAAAACAAACATCAAGTGCAAAACAAAACAAAAGCAATGCTAACTAAAATGGCATCCTGTTTATGCAGGAACAACACACACACACACACACACACACACACACACACACACACACACACACACACACACACACACACACACACATCAGTACACACACGCTGAGCCATCAGAAGCGAACTCGATGACGCGGCGACCACACTGAGTAGTGTACTGATTCAGTAGTGTAACAGCAGTCATAGAATTTGAATATTCCACAGCTCTTGCAAAGTGTAAACATGTGTCGCATTACGAGCTCTACTAATTAATCATCAGGCTGAAGTATTTCGGGCGTATAGACACAAACAAGAGCGAAACTGTTCTAATAATTTTGCTTACCAAAGACGGAATTAGCCCAGGCGTCAGCAGTCCTTGTGCATGTCACAGCTGTCAGCCGTAAATTACACTGTGTAACATAGCATTTTACTGCTTTCTAGCTGGCACGGAATGACGCACAGAAAATTCAAATTCAACATGAAAGCCCTGCGGGGAGGAAAGCCAAAGAAGGAAGCAACCAGAGGCAAAACAAAACGAAGAAATGGGATTAGAGGAGGGGAAAGTGAACAAAGGCATCTGGAAGCATTTAATTAGTCTGTCTCAATCGTGTGTGTGTGTGTGTGTGTGTGTGTGTGTGTGTGTGTGTGTGTTTTGTTGGGGGGGGGGGGGGGCGGGGAGCTCTTCAGACTGCATAGGCGCTTTAAAAAAAATCGTCACTATTATCATTATTATTATTATCTGAGTAGAAAACACGGGCACCCTAAAACTGAAATGACAGAGAAAAATCTTCGGGATTTAGTAACGCCTGGCAGAAACATCAATGCACATGTACATGCCTCAATTTTAGGCGGTACGGTAAATCTAGCCCACCGACTCTGGAACAGTTACTTGCACAATCTGTGATCGCCCAACACATTCACAGGTCTGCATCTCTTGGCTTTCCTATGCTGCAGGCTATGGATGTACATACAGGCATTTTCGGTTTGACGGCGGACATCTTGACACTGACACACAAACGCAGCACTCGTTTATTCTTCCTTTAAAATGCCAGACGCGGAAAAGGTGTGCTTATCAGACAATGGCGATGACAAATATTGATTACTTACCGTATATTTAGACCAGCTCAAGTTCTGATGCTCCTCACATCAGCCGCCCAGATTGTCGTCTGCGAGGTATAATTTATGAGGTATGAAGGCAGGCCTCGACTTCGCGTCGTCTGCGAGCGTCCTTCACCTTGTACTAAAAATAAAAATAAAAAAAAACTACACAGCGACTCACGGGCACCTGAATGCCTGAGTTCCCCTTCAAAACTAATTAATTTTGCGAGTCGAAAGTGTTGTTACTGATGAAAGACGATGATTGCAGTTTGATGCTGATGCCTAAAACTGAGTCAGCTCAGTTGCAGCGGTGAGGGCCGAAAGCTGCTCTTGCAGTAAACAACAAGGGGAATCCCCTATTTATTGCTAAGGGGAAGTAAACCGAAAAGCTGTCTGCGGCCATTGTTCAAGTGAATGCGCTGATCGACCGCTGCACTTGGCCTCAACACACGAGTCGCTGCAGCGTGAGGTTAGCCGGTACTGCAGCCCAGTGGGAGTGGGGAAGAGAACTGATGTTACCGTGGCAACAATAATTTCAATGTTCTTTCTAGTGTATTGCCCGTGTCGTTTGCATACCCAGTGCTTTGGACCAGCAAAGGACCAGCAAAGAAAATAGATGTAAAACGACCTCCAGCCAACTCTCTCAGGTAAACAAGCTTTATTTCCCCTCTCAGACGTTGTTTTTGTTGCAGTTGTTGTTTCCTTAATGTTGTTGCTGCTCGTTACACACACACAACCCCCATGTGGCACATAACACACACACACACACACACACACACACACACACACACACACACACACACACACACACACACACACACACACACAAAATCATACATTTAACACTGACACTAAAAAAGAAGCAAGCTTTAAAATAGAATTTGTTTAAATCAAACATAATGTTATACAGAGACATTCTTAGTTTGCACATTTACACTTTTACACCCAACCGCTCCCCACCCCCAAAAATGAATAAATAAATAAATGTAAAAAAAATTAAAAAATAGAGAAGTTTGGTTCCAGCAAAAAACAAATTGTATGTAAAAATTGAAAAAAAAAAATGTACGTTGCGCATGTACATTCACAAATGACAAAAATAATGATAACAATAACACGTCCGGTCGCCTAAAAACTTGCGCAGGTGCAAACACAAACATGCGTATATCATTTTTTAATAAATCATATGTGACCCGTTCTCACAAAAGGGACCATAAGTCGAAAATTATCAATTTTGAGATATGTGTTACACTGCAATCTACTGGTTATGCAGTTTAATTCAAAATAAGAATGAAAGCTGTACTACTAAAATTGACAGAGATATCAGCAGCTGAAGTTGGCTACTCACAAGGCTTCCATACTGACCTCCGACAATCTTTTCGCCTGTAGCGGCGTTCGGCCTAGCGCGACTTACGGTCCTTTTTGCGAGAACGGGTCACATTATATACATCTTTATTATCCCAAGCGGGAAAATCAGGTGTGGTGGACATAAGAAACAAGACAATGATAGACATCAAGTAAAGATACACATAAAATAATGTACAATACACACTGCAATTAGGATCACTTTAGACATCACATAAAATAATCCTAGTATTTTTATAGGTATAATTTAGATTAGCCATAAAATTTATCGCACGCTACAAAATATACAGTATTTATCACATTTAGTACAAAATCACAGGCTCCATCCATCACGCCCTGTCCTTCTAACCACAGTATGGCACACACACACACACACACACACACACACACACACAATGTCATAGTTCTGTCATTGACCCAGCGATACACTTAAGGTAGAAAAAGTCAAAGCAATGTGTGGTTATAGGGTATGGGGGCAGCAGTATTGCGTTGTCAAAGGCGGCCAACTCTGGCAAATACTGCGTTAAATCAACGGAGGATATCACGAAAAGGGATAACGTCATTTGCCAACAGTAAAAGACGAATGGGAAGCGAATAATTACCTCCTTGTACCTGAATGCTCAGGCTGAAGACGTGCAGAAAATCCTATCAGCGTTGTCTTTAACTACCAGACCCTTAGTTTCCATACAACACTTGAGAAACCAGATAGTAACGCCTTTTCTTTGTGTGAAATCTGTTGTGTACTATAGGTCCTCCAGGCTGCAAAAAGGCTTCCTAACTAGCGTGGTCTCCGTCGGCTAGAACTGTCATCTCAAGTCGTCAAAGAGAAGGTAGAATATACCAGAGTGCTGCGTGATTCCATCAGTTGTACGCATGGAAGGGTTGAAAGTTCCAAAAGCTACCCTAAGGTTTACCCTCGGGTGTTGTGTCCTTATGACATTAAATTTATCATGATAACTGCTGGCGTTTTTCATACCCCTAGTTTTCAAACGATGCTACCAGTGTACCGCGCAATTCCAGCAGCTGCATGGACGGATTGATTAGAAGTTAACTAACTTCCAAAATGGGATGTTGTGCCTCACTGTGTTCCCAGCCAGGAGGTATTACCGATACAAACAGAACGAGGAGGGAAAGTAAGCTTACGTTGTGGCAGGGAACCCTCGTTATAATTAATTACTTGCATATTCGGCCAGAATCTTTATTACGTCTGTATGGTTTCGTTCACGTGCGAGATCAAGAGGAGTCTTGCCTGTCCTTGACTTGGCATTCACATCTGCGTTGTTCTGTAACAAGCGCAGAACAACTTCTTTCTTACCAGCAAAACAGGCAGAATGGAGGGGCGTGTAATTATTCATGGTCTTTTTCGTGTTAACGTCAGCTTTTCTCTCTATCAAGAGACCAGCAACTTTTGCGTCTCCTGACTCCGAAGCGATATGAAGAGGTGTAGACCCAAACACGTCTTTGGCATTGACATCAGCACCGCGATCTAGCAAAATACGAACCATTTTTTCTTTAGGACTAACGTCTATCCATTTGTAGTCATCCAAGCTGCTATCGACATGCTTCGCAAAAACTTTTATTCCAACGCGTGTTATCGCACCGAGCGAGAACGGTGCATAATGAAGTGGCGTCTTTCCCCATATGTCCTTCCCATTAACGTCAGCGTTGTGTTCTACCAAAAGGCGCACGTTGTCTTGGTTATAACTGTCTAAACATGCAACATGAAGTGCAGTCATCCCAAAACTGTCGGTTGCATTAATGTCAGCCTGGCGTGTTATAAGAAGGCGAAGGATATCTGTGTTATGATTTCTTCTGCTAGCTTTGTGAACGAGTGTCTTCCCGGACCTGTCTTTGACGTTGATTTCAGCGGTGTTTTTTATCAGAATCCGAATTAATTCTTCATTGTACATGTCTCGAAATCCAAAAGCGATGTGAAGTGGAGTGTTCCTATCATTGTTCATCGCATCGACGTCTGCATTTCTTTCGATCAACAGACGAGCGATGTCCACATATTGGGTTAGTGAAGGCGAGGAACGGCGTCGCCGGAGACGATGAGAAAACACTGGATCATAAGGCCTGCTGACGAGATGCAACGGAGTGTTCCCTTCGTTATCTCTCGAACTGATGTTGGTTTTGCTTTCTAACAGGAGGCGAACCACGCCTTTGGAACCATACTCACAAGCAATGTGAAGGGGTGTGCGACCACTGTTGTCTTTGGTGTGAACGTCAGCATGGTGTCGTATCAGAAGACGCGCGGTTTTTTGTTGACCGGAATAGCCGGTAGCGTGAAGTGACGTAGATCCTTCGTTGTCCTTCATGTTCACATCAGCTCCATTTTCAATCAAAAAGAGAGCAGATTCTGTCTGGCCGAGCAGAGAAGCGTAGTAAAGTGCCGTGTAACCATAGGTACTCCTACGGTTGATGTCTGCTTTATGCTGTAGCAACAGGCGAGCGGTTTCAAAATGGCCACGGCATGCAGCGAGTGAGAATGGTGTCAGTCCAAAATTATTGTCTATGTCAATATCAGCTCCACGGGATATTAAGAAACGGACTGTTTCAGTTTCACCAACATCGCAAGCAAAATGTAGCGGGGTATTCCCCTCCCTGTTCCTAATGCTGACAGAAGCATTACTTTGTATGAGTAGGACAGCGATCTCAGCATGACCTGCTTTAGTAGCGGAATGAAGCGGCGAGAATCCATCTACGTTCAACGCGTTGATATCCGCTTTGTTTTGTATGAGAAACCGTACGGCCTCTCTCTGGTTTTGTGCAACTGCGACGTGAAGCGGCGAGTCACCGTTTTTATCTACGGCGGTGATGTCAGCTCCACGTTGTAAAAGCAGGCTGGCGATCTGTGTATGGCCAGACGCACAGGCAGAATACAATGGCGTGGAACCTAGATCGTTCCTTACGCTGATATTAGCTCCGCTCTTTATCAGAATAATCACGGTTTCGTTAAAACCAGAAGAACAAGCATAATGAAGCGCCGTGTTTCCGTGGCTGCTTTTCATGCTGATGTCGGCTCCGCTCTTTATCAGAATAATCACGGTTTCGTTAAAACCAGAAGAACAAGCATAATGAAGCGCCGTGTTTCCGTGGCTGCTTTTCATGTTGATGTGGGCTCCATTTTGTATCAAAAGTCGCGCAGTTTCGGTGTGGCCGTGCCAGCACGCCATATGAAAAGGTGTGTGACCTAACTCATCTTTCATGTTGATATCAGCGCCAGAATTTATCAACAGGCGAGCGGTTTTAGTGTTTCCAGCTGAACTGGCGTAGTATAGTGGGGTGATTCCATGAACGTTTTTCGCATTAACATCAGCATGGCTGCCTGTCAGCAAACGAGTTGACATTGTGTGCCCGGATAAAGCAGCAAGATGGAGCGGGGTTTCAAGGTCCTTGTCTCTGGCATTAACGTCAGCATGATTCTGTATCAAAAGGTAAGCAATTTCTGTGTGACCAAAGTGAGCAGCCTGATGAAGTGGCGAAAGGCGTCTGTTGTTTCTTGCATCGACATCAGCTACCGTGCTGTTTATCAGTCGAGAAGCGATTTCTGTCTGGCCGTAAGAGCAAGCCAAATGCAGGGGTGTGTCCCCAGAATCTTCTCTCTGATTCGGCATTCTGACGAACACATTATTAATCTTGTAATACTCTTCATGAGGATCACTGCTGACCTGTAGTTTCCGTGTTATCAGGAGATCAACAATTTCCAAGTCACCAGACATTACAGCGTAGTCTAACGGCGTGAACCCTTTAGCGTCCTTGGCGTGAAGTTTAGCTCCGCGTGATACTAAGAGGCGAGCAGTTTCTGTGTGTTTATTTTCACAGGCGACATGAAGAGGTGTCCGTGCCAAGCGGTCCGTTATGTTAATATCTGCACCTTTCAGTAGCAAACGTTCTACGATGCCTGTTCGACCTCGTGTACAAGCTAGGAAAAGTGGCGATGTCCAGTGCTTGATTCGTGTGTTGACGTCGGCACCATTTTGTAGGAGGAGTCGAACGATATCCAAATGATCATGTAAAATAGCATAAAACAGTGGCGTAAAGCCATCCTTAGTTTTTGCATTCACGTCAGCATTACTCGCTATCAGCAGTATGGCAAATTCTGTCCGACCAGACTCTGAGACTACGTGTAGTGGTGTGACCCGGCCTTCTTCCAAATTCTGGTTGACGTCGGCACCTCTCCGTATGAGAAGTTTGGCAATTTCGATTTGGCCATATACGGCAGCAAGATAGAGCGGCGTGATGCCACTACCCTTAACGTTGACATCAGCGCCATGCATTATAAGGACACGAGCAGTTCTTGTGTGGTTGTTGTAGATGGCTGCATGGATGCATGCAAAACCATTTTCATTTGTCCTGTTGATGTCATCGTTGTTTCCCTGCAGTAGCTGGTCGACGATTTCAGTCTCACCATTCAAACAAGCCCGGTAAAGAGACCGGAAATCGTTGGTGTTCCACGCGTTGAAGCCACTAGTAAATTCTACCAGGAAGTGCGAGATTTGTCTGTAACCCCCGTCGACAAGAGAGGTCTGCAGAGGTGTGCTGTTATTTTCATCGAAGTAGACACGTATCAAGAGAGGACCTATGACTACAAACCATGATATGAGGAAGAGTATAACAAGGGACCATTTCATCCACATTCTTGTCCTTATGGCAGCTTCCTCTGCTCTAACACCACCCGCGACAGGCTGTTCTGCTCTGTTGTTGTCTGCGACAGGCTGTTCTGCTCTGTTGTTGTCTGCGACAGGCTGTTCTGCTCTGTTGTTGTCTGCGACAGGCTGTTCTGCACTGTTGTTGTCTGCGACAGGCTGTTCTGCTCTGTTGTTGTCTGCGACAGGCTGTTCTGCACTGTAGTTGTCTGCGACAGGCTGGTATTCTCTGTCGTCTGCTACAGATTGGCCTCCTCTTTCATCGCATGCGACAGGTTGGTCGTCTGCCGAATACTGCTCTGCTGTGTGGCCGTAGTTAACAGATCGCTTTGCTACAGCTCTGTCGTCGTCTGCAACACACTCTTCTGTGAATACCACGCTCCCGGTTTCATTCTCAAACCACGTATTTTCGTCAGTGCGCAATTGGTTTTGGGCCGTTACTTGAACACAGCTGTCACTGTTGTGTGTTCCATTTATCCAGGTGGCTTCCAGTTCAGAAGAGCTTTGGTTGCTGGTGTCTTTGCTTGTGGGGTACGCACCGTTCTGGGCTGAAATCTTCACGGCATCCAAGTCTCCACTGTCCGCTGCCACATGCAACAGTCTGTTGCCTTCATCTCTCTGTTCAGCTTCTCCCTGCATCAGGCCCGTGAACGCCAAGTGGAAGTCTTTACAGGACACGAGCACACTAACTGCCTCAGCATCATCAGAGACATGCATACTGATCTGACTGTCAGAGACGGAAAATGAAGGGCTTTGGAAACTGTTATATGTGCCTGACTGCACATGTTCCCTCACCCGAGTTTTGCTTGCCTGCATGTCGTCTGTAATGCATTGTTCGTCGGAAGGCAGAGGAAATCGTATTTCTCCCGTCATATTTTCTGACCTTGTCATTACATACTGTAGTGCATGCCTGGTCATCAACACTCGGGTAGTGTCCATTTCAAGGAAATGTTCCATGACAGCAACTGCAAACTCCGATTTTACAAACACGTCTGTCAAGACAGTCATGTGTGTCTGAGCGTCAAAGAGTCTCAGACACCACTCCGTGAGATGTCCGGACGGCCCCCAAATAGACCAGTACAGCAACGGCATTCTGTGAACTGGATCCACGGCGCTTGCCAATGCCTGCACGTAGTTTTTCCTTTCCCGACAGAACGCCTCAAACTCCTGCAGGAATTGCGGCCAGTGGAGGGATGGGTGCTGACACAACTCTGGTAGCCGTCCGCCCACAATGTGCTCATACATCGTCTGCATCAGCAGCTGGCGGTCGTCTTTACTGGTACCGATGGCGACGGAGAATTCTGTGGCTGTTTCCTTCGTCCGCACGTGCTGCACGAGGAACCTGACGTCACACACTCTCAGCAGGACGTGTAGACGCGAAGAACGACCGAGAGCCAGTCCTACAGCATCGTACACGACACGATTTTGAAAACTGTCGCCGTTTTCATTTAAGATGGAACCCTTAAGAATGTGAGCGTATTCCTTCAGACGGTCAGGAGAGAAATCTCGGAAGCCAAGTAACTCGAGGCGAGATCGCATCTGGCCTGGGCTGTGCGGAAAGAAACACGCCACTCCCCACATTCTTAACGACAAGACTGCTGCAAATGCCTCACCGTGTTCCGGGTCATGGAGCATGCGTTGAAGCAGAGGCACGTGAGACTCGCTCGGAGCGACAAAGAAAACGGTCGGGTCAGACATTGACTTCCAATTGTACACCATCTTCCAGCAGCACCATGGGAAGGCGGCACCGCTGACATCTTTCTGCAGAATCTCCGTCACCAGGGCGTCTTGTCTATCTGTTTCAAGGTGAAGTTCTCGAAAGTGCATTTCAAGCATGGCCCTCTTTTGCTCCTCGTTAATTCCACGTGACTGAATTTCAATCACGTCAGTCGACTGTATTAGTGAGCTGAACGAGTACAAATCACTTGATCTGATCTCACGAATAATGTGAGGGTACATTGTAAGGACAAGGCGACACTTTCCGACTTTAATTGAGTCTAGGACAGAACGCAGGACAGCCCTTAGGGCCCTGCACTCCCTGTCATCTACCCGGACCTCCCCGAGTACTCCGTCCATCAATACTATAACCTCCCCTTTCCCCCCGATACGAACGCTCAGTTCAGACACATTCGAGACAGCAGAAGGCCGAAAACCCTTGCAGTGTGCCAGGAGAGCGTGCCCGAGAGTTGTCTTCCCTGACCCAGGGGGCCCACATAGTACCACGCGCCGCCGCTCTTCCAGAAGACTTGCCGCCTCTGCCAGGTGATCAGTTTCCACACATGAAGGCGATTCAGCACGCAAAGTCGGCGTTTCTTCTATCGCTGCAATCAAATATTATTTGAATTACACTACCATGGTCACGCTACAGAGACCGGGCACAGCACAGACATTGGTAGTACTGTTATAGCAAACTGTCTACTAAAAATGTTTGCCTTCAGTTTACTGGCTTTAGCCTGCCGGTCTGATTTTCTCGTTCTTTAGCGAAGAAAATCAGATAAAACAAAAATACAGAGGACGATTATTTTATGCGTGAGATCCATTTGCTCACGTCAGTGCACAGACTGCGTACATCGTACTGTCTCGATCTCAGCAGCTGAGCTAGGCTAGTCTGTGGACAGGGGGACAACTTACCACACAGGCCCAGTTGTCGCCCATGCACTGTTACTATTTTTTTTCCTGCTTAGTTAACGTAGGATCTGGAGCCGCTGGCAACTTGTAACACCGTGGCTGTAGCTTATATTGTGTAATTTCAAAGAAAACTGACAAGATATTAATGGCACTGTGAATGACAAGAAACAATTTTCCGGAATGTTATTCTATTTCTAGATGCTGTTACTGCCACTGGAAAAAAAAACAATGAACAACAAACAGATCCCATCCCCTACCCAACCCACACATAAATGGAAAATTGAACACATCAACACAGTTCAAAAACAAAAACAAAAACAAAAATGCAAAAGAAAACCGTCGTAGCACACACGATACTGCGGGTGTTTTTGGTGGGT
The DNA here is from genome assembly GCA_018292915.2 of Batillaria attramentaria. NCBI lineage: Eukaryota > Metazoa > Mollusca > Gastropoda > Batillariidae > Batillaria > Batillaria attramentaria. The sequence continues at coordinate 1,734,000 of JACVVK020000072.1, forward strand.
TCTTTGCGTTGTTTTGTTTAGGTGTTTGTGCTGTATGCCTATGGTATTATTTATCAGCCATATAAGTTGAAATTTCCTTGTTACTCCTGTGTAAAGACTCTGGGTTAGGAGGACTAAACGCAACAGTGCGCATGGTTCGGGTAACCCATGAGTGATCGGTGAAGTCACATCCTGGGTTAGGGATTCAAGCGAAGAAACTTTTTGGTGGCAACATCTTTTGCGTGGTGGCTAAGCACAGGCTAACGTAAGAAAAATGGTAGCGTACCTAAGCTGTACGATCATGTTTACTTGCTGAGCTTGACTGAAGTTAGAATGGGATCTCCTATGGCACACGACGAACCTCACCTCGCAGTTAGCGGTGGACATTTTCCACTGAGACACCCACGCACCGTAGCTTGTAGGGGTAAAGTGTATATTTTCATGGAGCGTTATTCAGCGTCAATTGTGTCCTATCATTATATAAATATTGGTCAAGCCACCACAGAGATATTAATGTGTTGATTTTTTTCCTATGGGTGAATCCATGACCCTCGATTACAGGAGAGGGACATCATGACTACAGTGCGCAGAGCACATGCTTTAGATTAGCATTCAATAGCCCCCTCTGTAGCAGACTCTGTGCAGCCCCTGAAAGAAATTGATAAGCTAGTGCTGTTTGTTCAAGCTGCACATGACATCTATTGTTTGTACATGATTTCGAGATTTTTTGTGAGAATAGTCATAATTTCAACCTGCCCAAATCTTCAACAACCAACCTTCGCTCCTCTCTTCTCCAGCCTCCTGGTCGCCATGGTGACCGACGCAGATCTGCACCAGACGCTGACACCGTACTGGGCCATGAAACTCGAAGTGCTGGTGAAGCTGGTTGTGATTATGAGTTGTGTTCACCTCGCCTCCAATATTGATGTCACCGCCACTATGCTGAGGCACGTTCACCACTAACTGACCTGCATCATCATCATCATCATCATCATCATCATCGTGTGTTCCTCACGTCAAACAAGCAAATAATTTGGACTACCTCTCTCGCAGGGTTTGGGCACAGTCAGTCTTGCGGACAAAACAATCTTTCGTTATCTCTCAATATATAATACGCTATTTTATTTGTATTATAATTGTATATTATTACATTTTAATCATTTTAGGACACTCACGCTGGAGAGGCTTTCACAAGATGTTCTTAACATTATGCTTTAAATGAGACTTTAAATTTTAAACGAGACTATCTGCATGTTTACTCAGCCAACTTGTGTTTTGATCGCTTGATAGTTCGCGTGTACACTCGAAATACTCTTGATAATTAGTTAAGGTCTTAATTTAATGCGATAAAGTACACATGTTGTTTACACTTTGCGTGAGCGGTCGAACATTCAAATTCAACGACTGTTGGTACAACACTCTCCGCTCAGCGTATTAGCGCTCTGCTGGTAGAGTTCGCCTGTTAGGGGGTGTAAATGTATACTAGTCATTTGCAGGGGGAGCAAATGTACACCACCTGCGCGGGACGGGGTGCAAATGTATCCTGGATTTCGGTCTCACGAGTTGAAGTCACGTGACAGCTGACCATTTTATGGATGAAAAATCGCCCTTAAACAGTCTATAACACAAATTCCGAATGTTGAGGATGTCAAAGCCACATGTCTAAGCTAGATTTTATGCACATTTCAGACAATCTAGATGGTCGTTTTTGTTTGTTTGTTTGTTTGTTTGTTTGTTTGTTGTCTTTTTGTTTTTTGCTGTGTTATGCATGTTTTTTTTTTGTTTTTTTTTTTTTGTTTTTTTTTTTACAAACGAAATCATTAGAGGAATGCAGCCATCTGATGATACATGAGAAATACAAAAAAAAAAAACTTCGTCATGTGTGCACCTTTTATCTAATCCTTACCACCCCTAGAGTAGTGCACACGACAAACTCACCTCTACCACACACGGTTCCAGCGACATCATCTTGTGTGGCTACCTCTTTCGGTACTGTGACGTCTTCGTCCTGGGATGCAGAGACCGCCTGTGTGATTTCTCTGTCTGAGCGACATTCTGGCGACGTCATGTCGTTCATCTTCTCAGTGTCTTGAATAGTATGAAGTCATCCAGGGAGTACGCTGTAGAGTGGAGATCGATTGACACGAGTATGACTGATTCTGCATTGAAAGACAACTGCAAGGTACTATCTTCCTCCACAGCATGGTTTCGCGCTAGGATTTTTCAAAACCAGTCCCCTCACCTCCTCCCCCGACCGCTTTTCAGCGACTCTGAGCAAAACCAGTCCCTGTGAAAAAATTCAGCCAGCACTGCAAATAATGATGTAAATTTTTGCAAGCACAATTCAGAGAGATAAGGCAAGTGCCGCTACTCAAGCCTCGGCCACAAAATTTGTATGAATGATGAAACATTTTTTTTTTTTCTTATTTTTTTCTTTTTACAGTCGGGCCCGGTTATAAGGAGCTCGGTTATAAGGTACCTCGGTTATAAGGAGCAAAAAAAAAATCCCCGATTTACTTTGTTCTTTGTTATGACTTGCGAAAACTCGGTTATAAGGAGCTCGGTTATACGATACCTCGCTTATAAGGAGTGAAAAATTTTGCCCCAAATCGACCCTGAGCCCGGTTATAAGGAGTGCCGACTGCACCAGCTTGAAACCGAAAGTAGGTTGAGTTATTTCATACGCCTTTGCTTTCGCGAAACTCACTTCCGTTCGTCTCCAAGATGTCGGAACGGAAGAAAAGGACGTCTTTGTCCCTCAGTGAAAAGCTTGAAATAATCCGAAAGATTCAAGCCAACCCTCTAAAAAGGAAAGTAGCTATTGCAGAAGAGGTGGGGGTTCCCTTCACTACACTATGTAACATATGGCGAGATCGCCAAAGATACTTGAACCAGGTTTCCCAAGGTTCGGAAGATCTTTCTCGAAAAAAGTCGAGATCTGCCACATTAGACAGTGTCGATCAGCATCTACTAAAATGGTTTACAGATGCAAGGTAAGGCTTCTTCTTCTTCTTCTCTGTGTGTGTTTGTGTGTGGGCGACAGACTTAGAGAGAGAGAGAGGGGGGGGGGCTAAAGACATAGATCTAGAGGACAGGGGGCCTGAAAGAGAGAGGGAGAGAGAGAGGGGGGGGGGGGCGGGAGGGAGGAATGGAAAGACAGGGGGACTGAGAGAGAGAAAGAGAAAGTGGAGGGGGGGTCGGTTTTGGTCGCCCTTTGTGTATGTGTGTGCATGGGTTAATCTGTGAAGTATTGAGGAAAAAAAAAAAGAACAGAAAAAAAGAAACACTGAAAGCTGCATGCAAGATGAATAAAATTTTGATTTCAAGATAAAATGAAGACCTTTCACCCCCTCCCATCCCTCGGTCATCAGGCTTTGTTATGTACATGTACGGCTTTTAGGCATCTTTTCTCAAAAATAATGCATGTATTCAAACTGTTTATGAGATGAGTGGCTGCACAGCCGCGGGCATTTCGCTAAGGCCTTCAAAATACAGTACACGTCAAATATAAGAAAACATGGATATTGCCAACGAATCTCCCACACCCCACCCCCGGCCAAACCCTTCTTAATTATGTTTTACAAAAAAACTCGGATACAAGAAACTCGCTTTTAAGAAAACTCGGTATTAGGAAAGCAAATTTCTTAGTTCACTTGATACAAAACCTGAAAAAAAAAAAAAAAAAACTGAAAGTACATTTCGAGGGACCTTGACCTTCGGATCAGCGCAAAGTGGACATGGACATACACATCTGTATGTAGTCACAGCACTATATCAAAAGTTGCCAAAGTGCTCTTAGTTGTTTTTGTTTTTTCATGAACGTTTACAAAATGTTATTTTTAGTTAGATCTACGTGATGTAAGCTACGTTACTACACTAAATGACTTTTTTTTTTCATTTCGTATCACATTTTGATTCAATCATACGCAGTACCATGCCAGATGATGTATTCCAGTAGGTAAAGCCAATCAACATGACTGAATTCACCAAGTGAAGTGCCTATGGCCTCATAAAGGACTTATCGTTTCAACGATTAACAATAATTCTGTACTTATTGCTACCATTTGTTTTACTTTCAGGATTCAGGTTTTGTTGTTCTAAACGGGGTTGTTTAGCATCCTTTTTGCTTCTTTTTGTTTGGTTACTACACTCGCTTTCAGTTTAACAAAGTGTGCGTTTTATGTTTTTATTTTGTTTTGAATTTAAAAAAAAATGAATATAGCTGTTTGAGTAATTTTCATCAGATTGTTGTTTCATTGTACGAGAGAGAGAGAGAGAGAGTGTTGCTGATTCTGACACCGAAAAACGGCAAAAGTCCGGTTATAAGGTAGTTGGGCTTGGGTACTCCTTATATCCGAGAACTCTGTTATAAGGAACCTCGGTTATAAGGAGTAAAATTTTCGGTCCCCGAGCACTCCTTATAACCGAGTTCTACTGTACGATCAGCATGTTCATTTTTATTTTCTCACCCATAAATCTGTAACCAGTCCCAGCAAAATAAAACCAGTCCCCGGGACTGACAGCTAAAAAAAATTCCAGTATTTCTTCTTTATAACCAGTAATTTACTTGTAATTGCCAGTTAACGCGAACCCTGTCCACAGTACATTAAATAATAATAATGATGGTAAACCACTAGTGAGATAAAGCGTGGGTCATGTGCACAAGGAGTAGTAAGTATATTAAGAAACCTTATTGTCCCACTTTGGGAAACTTGTGTTTGACACTCCGAGAGACAGTAACAACAAATATCAACGGAAACGATTGCAACGTGATGCAAAACTATCAAAATGCTACTGAACGCATACTTTATATGAATATTTTTATATCATAATATTCACACAAAATATTATAGGTAAATAAATGTAACAAGTGCATAGCTATTAATAGTGTTCATTCCACCCAGTCGTCTTTGAAAAATCGCCCCTAAACAGTCTGTAACACAATTTCCGAATGTTGAGGATGTCAAAGCCACACGTCTAAGCTATATTTTATTTTAGATTTTATGCACATTTCAGACAATCTAAATGGTCGTTTTTGTTTGTTTGTTTGTTTGCTTGCTTGCTTGCTTGCTTCTTGTCTTTTTGTTGTTGTTTTTTGTTTGTATGTTTGTTTGTTTGGTTGGTTGGTTGGTTGGTTGGTTGGTTGGTTGGTTGGTTGTTTTTTGTTTGGTTTTGTTTTTGTTTTGGGTTTTTTGGGGGCTGAGTTATGCATGTTTTTTAGCAAGCGGTCCTCGCCATTTTAGAGTATTGTCAGTATATGAGGTATTGTGCGAGAAAACGTTGTCTTTCATCCGTCCACCGTGCACCCCTGTTATTTTTGCTAGACCTTGGTTTCCCAGCGCACGCTTCAGCGAGCAAGGCTTTTATTTTCCACGTACGCCGCATGAGCGCACATTAAACGACCCAGTGAGGTCAAACTAGGTCAAACTGACTGCACCGCCGATGCGTGCATGTACTGCGGGCGTGCAGATTTGAAAGGCAGGGCGGATGGTTGGGCTTGGGGTGTAGTGCTTTTCGTCACACTCACAGCCACCTCACAGGCAACATAAGGGAGAGGGTCTAGCTGTCACTCAGGTTCTCATATCACACAGCTTAAATAAAGGCCTAACAGGCTTAATTTCTGCCTAAAGTTGGCGAATGTCATTAGGCTACAACGTGAAAGGAGAGCGGGCGTGCATTTGCCATCGCTGTCAGTGCATCAGAGAGCATGACACGAGAACTGGCATAATTATATACACTATTGTTTGTTTACCGTCAAACTGGAAGAACAAAAATTTTGTGAACATGTTTATTGCTATTACATATACAGTAACAGTGTTCATCGAAAGAATGAAACAAATCAAGTTATCAGAAGCTGAACTGAAACAAAAACACCAAACACTGAATTCATAAATCCGATTCTGGAACGCCGAACGCTATCATTTGTGATTGCCAAACACATACCAGCGACCATGAATCCTACATGTAGATACCACTGGGCTGAGGAATCTTCGAAACTAACATGCGTCATGTGTCTTTGGTTTGTCAACAGCCATTTTGACCTACTGACACACGAACATAACAGTCGTTGGTTCTTCTCCTTTTACAAGCGAAATGCTGAAATCGTGTACCGTGTCAGATAATGACAAGGCCAAAGACTGATTATTTACCGTATTTTCAGACCGGCTCAGGTTGTAGTACTTCTCATTTCCAAAGTCCAAAATTGTCGTCTGCTGTGTACGTGGTATGATTTTTGCGGACGGCGAAGGATCTCCGCTCAGTCAGAGTGAGCCTCGCCTTCGAGTCGTCTGCGAATGTCCTTCACCTTGTTCTAAAATTTCACAGCCTGAGTTTCAAAGTATGAATTTTTGCAATTTGAACTTCAAAGTGTTGTTTGCTGAAAGACGAACAAGGAGGAATGGCCCCATCCCATGAAGTTGTTTCTCCAAATTTCATGCTATGTCATCTGTTTTGTTGTTTGTTGTTGTTGTTGTCAGTTGTTTTTCTTCCTCTTTTCAAGTGTGTAAGACCTATCAAAGATATTAGACCCGCCGCTATAGCGGATCTAGAATCTTCGGAGAGAGAGAGAGAGGGTGAGTCGGTGGGTGTTTGAAGGTTTAACGTCCTTTTCCACCACATGCGGGTGATATCAAAGGCGGGGCAACGATGAAGAAGCTAGCACGAATATTTGGCCCCAGCGGGGATTCGAACTCACGACCAAGCATTGTATGTCTTGTATGGTGAAACGTCACAGTTTTGTTTTTTTATCACCGATAGTTGCTACTGCGCGCAGCGAAATCTGCCCCATCCTACAAAGTTGTTTCTCATATACAGAAACAATTTAAAAAGGGACGAAGATTGCTGTTTGATGTCAGCATTGAGGACTGCGCTGTCCGTTTCAACAAGGGGAATCCCCTACTGCTGCGGTTTACGCTCAAGTCGGGGGAAGTAAAACTAGGCGTGTCTCAAGGCTTTTTTTTTTTTTTTTTTTCTTCTTCACGGACTTGCAGTGAATGCACTGCTGGCTAGCTCGCACAAAATTATAGTATGCTGCTTGGCCTCTGTACACAAAGAACGGCTGTTTTGGCGGAAACAAGGGTATGAGGGGGGGGGGGGGGGAGGAGGAGGTGTTTCATGTTACTGAAAGACAGGGAAGCGAAAATAGATCCATTTAAAGGGCAAAACTGACGATTTTAAGTTTCTCAGTTTTCGTTGCACTGTTAATGTCGTTCAAGTTTTACGGCAGACGTGAAACAACAATTAATCTCCAGCACATTCTTTAGCTTTTGTGTTGTAGTTTTCTTAACTCTTTGACGACGGAGCGCAATTTCTGACACACGATTTCCTATAGGAAATCGTGTGTTAGAAATTGTGCTTCGTCGTCAAAGAGTTAATGCTGCTATGCTGGTCGGTGTATCCGAAGAAACTTTTTTTTTTTTTTTTAAACAACAAGAAAAAAAACCCCTTTCTTTCACATTCTTTGAAAATATCGCTGTTGACTTCAACGATCCCGATCGAATCCCCGGGTTTACCCGACGAGAGTTTTTCCTTACTTACACGGCAAAACAATCTGTTGTTGATTGTTCTTATAGGTCATGCTCATCTCTCCTTGGGTCGTGTACTGTGTGTAGCCACAGAGAAGTACGTATACGACACTCGATGTACTCGTTACAGGGACCCGCTAAATCGGGGTCCTTTCGGACTGACAGAATTGAAAAGAACTGAAGCACTCCTACATCAGTCCACATCTTGTGATTATTTTCCGGTAACCTAGTGGCCAGATATTCACACACAAACACTGGCTTTGTAAGCTCTATCAACCCTTCTTCGCGCGAGCGCAGCTTAGAGCAGACGACACTACGCGCAAGGAGTTCAAGGTGAAGGACGTTGTCGTAGTGCAGGGGAATCCCCCCGGCCACACGCCGTTTTACTCCGCAAGCTACATCCGCTTACAAAAAAGTACGCTCTTTGTATGCTATATTCAAAAGCTTTTAGGCGGCTTCTAAATTATGTGCACAGTAATGTCAGGAAGGTAATAATAAATATTCATGCAGGCCTAAGAACAACTCTGGTGTATTTCTAAATCTTTAATAAACTTTGACACGCCGTCTACCCTGGGTAGCGAACGCAACCAAGCATGACCAATTTCAGACGCCATGATACCAAGGTGTAGATGTGAGTATACCTACATTTCTTTTTAGCTAAAACCTGAGAAACAATCTAACCCCAAAACATCAGTGCCTATACTCAATATTCTATAACTGGTGATTATATTGTAACCGTCTGGGTTGGATGGTATTACCCACGGCTACTGGGGATGAGCCACTCGCTTGCATACACACAAACAATGACACCACAACCGCAGTCTCCCGCATCCGATCTGGGGAGCGACGGGTGAGGGGAAAGGAATACAAAGGAAGAGCCGGCTAAACTAATTTATTGGAACACTCAGGGCACAAGATGTAACGTACAACATTATACTCACAACGAAGATCCATGGATCGGCACACTCAGACGACTGGAAGCCTAAAACACACACATACATCTCTAAAGTGGACCAATTACTTCCCATAACTCTAACATTTCACCTTCTACCCTATTCCTATGCGAACGCTACTATCCATCCCACTAACACAACTGTCTCTAGCTAACCCGCTTCCATGGTACCACTCTGACTACAGACACCCTACCCCTAGCTCTGACACTTACACATTACTGCTCACACACTCACACACTCCAAGAGACAAGCTACTACTGCCCCTTAAATTGCCAGGTCTCACATACCAGCACGATGTCCATCCCCAAGTATGGCTAGGCCCCAAACACTGATTCCAGGCACACCGGACCAGTCAATAATGTCAAATGAGTACCGGGGTGACTTAAGCTACAGATCTGCGTCCTTCCAACATCCCCACAATACTGCCAGCGCCCAATCAACCAATACATGTACAATGTCTACAGTGTCCGACTAACGTTAGCATTAATCATAGAATTTATGCATCGACAAGGCACTTACTAATCTTATACAAAAAAACCCAAATCCCCCAAACCAATGGTCGATCCCAACTGACCCGCGCTGACATCCTATCAGTCTACCTACTTTAGACCGGGGTCCGAGCGTAAGCCGGCTGCTATGCTGCCCACGTCACGGTTGTCATCAGCCCCTGCACACTCGCGGCCGGTAATTATCGCCCGCTAGCTGAGCTGTCAACTTCTATTTACACTCTTGACCTAGACAGCACGGTCACAATATACATTTTATTGATCCTTTCGACTTCTTGTCATTTTCAAGCTATCTATCTTCGCACAGATGTCGGCTTAATAATATACACTCAACAGTTGTATACTTCCCTCGACCAGCTTGCCAAAATCAAAATGGCGCGACGGTAAAGCACAGTCAATGTGCTGCTTGATTCTTTTTTTTTTATTTGTTTTTATGACATATATATATATATATATATGTGTGTGTGTGTGTGTGTGTGTGTGTGTGTGTGTGTGTGTGTGTGTGTGTGTGTGTGTGTGTGTGTGTGTGTGTGCCACAGACATTTATGGACAACAGACCTACATAGATGGACATATCATATTACTCTAAAGAATATCATGTAGAACAAACATATACAACACACACACACACACACACACACACACACACACACACACACACACACACACTGATCCAAATAGCAATCCAAATAGTGACAACGATAATAACAGTGTAAAGAAGGGATAATTAAAAATAAAAAACCCTCCCTCACAACATAGACAAACATTCCACCTGAGTAATACAGTGTATCGCAGTACATCATATAATATCATGATACTCATCAAGGCAAGCAAATTGCTTTGTACTGAATACGGCTGCCCGCTTCGGTTCGCACTAAATCTCTGCTGAATCTTGCGAAATCTAAAACGGATTTAAGGGCTGCTAGCCTCAAAACACAACACCCTCAGTCGGAGCTCACAAATGTTATTAACACTTGCAGATAACAAAAATGTGTGAACTACAACTATATAAAAAAAAAATATTAAAAAAATGCACAGCCAACTGCGCACGCACGCCAGCCACCCACAACATGCACCCACTAACAGGTAAAGCCACATACAACCCACGCTGTACGCACACACACATACATCAGCTAATAACCACAAATACGACACTTGATTTAAAAAAAAACACACACACACAAGCAAAAAAAAAACAAACAAAACCCACCTGTGCTGTTATCTTAATAGTTATCCCCCTAATTCTCCCTATATCACAGAAATAATTTTATTACTTATGCTAGAAGATTAGAATCGGGAGGGAGGGACGGGGCAACGAGCGAGCAGGTGTGGTCCCCACGGCCGCCAGGCACCGGCTGACTACAGGAAACGAATACTGAACCAACGCGACAAAACGCGTGCTATACGAGTAAAAGCACTGAGTAGTTTTCAACACGCTGCTGCACGCCTGCCGCACGCACCGAGACTCCAATACATGAACTCACCTTCAATACATAAACCCACAAATCGCGTGCTGAGCACTGAGCACTGAGCAAGACGACCCCGTGTGCTACGTTTTGAGGACGCCTGTACCTAGGCTACCCCTTTGTTCCGCTGCAAAGCGCTGGTGTATATTACGAATAGATAAATCCCGTCTGGTTCCACGCTAGTGAACAGAATGAACACAGTCGGCTACAGCCTGTGTTGAAAAGTAGACGTGTCAGTGTACCCTTGCTGCTGTAGATAAAGACACAGATACAGATAGGGTGGGTGGGTGTTTGGGAGTTTAACTTCCTTTTCACATTCTGTGATTCACGCTTTAGCTCAAACAGTTAATTCGGTTCCCGGGCCGGCTAAACTTATCATCTCTCTTTTTACATATTGTGAACCCACGAAGTCACTGGGCCATGCCGGCAAACAGATAAATGAAAAAGTGAACGTCTATCCTGGAGTAAGACAAAGAACATTCAATATAAGACACACAACAGCTGCCTCATGGCTGATCGGTTGTATATATTTGTTTGTTACTGTATGTGCTAAACATTAAATTTTCATTCTACAGTGAAGTCCGGATGTAGTGATAGCCCTCGGGACCAAATTATTTTATCACTACATCCGGACTATTACTACATCCGGATGTCCGGTTATAGTGATATTTTTGTAGGTTTTATCACTACATCCGGACGTCCGGTTATAGTGATATTTTTGTAGGTTTTATCACTACATCCGGCCAATCGCTTGTAGTTGTAGTGATATCTTCAAAGCTTTTATTGCCACATGCGGCGGCACATTTGGTAAACTAGCCTCAAGGCAGTAATAAGGTGATTTTGGAACCACTATTGATTTCGTTTTGTGACGTTTCTTCTGTCGTCTTTGTCAGGCTTGCAAATGTCCTGTGTTAACCTACCCCCGTCCTAGCAGTTCAACAGCCGGTGTGTGTGTGTGTGTGTGTGTGTGTGTGTGTGTGTGTGTGTGTGTGTGTGTGTGTGTGTGTGTGTGTGTGTGCGTGTTTTAGAGAGAGAGAGAGAGAGAGAGAAGGGCCACTTAGAAATACGGGTTAAATGAAAAATCGTCAGATTTTTTAGGAATGAAATTTAGTCTTTAATCAGTAACAAATGAAAAAATAAAAATGTACACATGTACAAGTAAATACTTCCTTTTAACGCAAACACTATCCAATTCTTTGGATTGAAACTTCAAACACAGGCTAAAAGATACAACATGGGTAAGCACATTGCGTTGCTGGCGTTTGCTCGCCATTTTGGTAAAGGGAGATTACTCTCGAGCATTATCACTACAGCCGGACTTTAGCTTCCCCGGGACTTGAAAATAGTATCACTACAAGCGGACTATCACTATATCCGACCTGAAAAATATCACTACAACCGGACTAAGTTAACAAAGAACATGAACAACTGGGACCGGGACCAAGAAATTCTATTACTACAGCCGGACTATCACTACATGGGTCTATCACTACAGCCGGACTTCACTGTAAATAAATTTTCATTCTAAATAATCTCTCTCTCTCTCTCTCTCTCTCTCTCACACACACACACACACACACACACACACACACACACACACACACACACACACACACTGACACACACACACACACACACACAGAGCCGATCTACTCATTTGACAAGTGCTTTCTCCGAGCCCTGCTCTTATGACTCGATCGTCTCATGTTTGGTAGTTGCCAAGGGTACTACCTTGGACGCATACTGGGACGAGTAAGACGTTACGCGCAGCTCAAGTTCGTACGGCCTTAATCACTCTAGATATCTTTTTTTGTCGGGATCCCAACGAAAAGGTGTGTGTGTGTGTGTGTGTGTGTGTGTGTGTGTGTGTGTGTGTGTGTGTGTGTGTGTGTGTGTGTGTGTGTGGGTGTGAATACGAGTATGAGTATGTGTATATGCTTACATACATACACAACAATACAAACATTTCTGTAAGGTCTGACCAGCCGGTCCTATATCAACCAACAATTGAACAGACTTTGATTGCGCTTTAATTCAGTGTACTTGATGACTTCAATTTCATTACTCGTCATTGCCACCAGTTCTGAGGTATTGAGAAATATGGCGTCACCCGAACCTCTCGCCGACAAAGGGGCATTGGTGGAGCCTGGGACGAGTTCGGGCCACCACGATGATGCCACAGAACCGAAAGAGGTTGCAACAACAGACGATATATGCGGGGCAATGTCCACCAGAGGTTAGCTGCATTTTAACGTAACAGACGAACTATATACTTGTGGTCAATATGGCAATGTGGGAAATACACCGATTATATGATCATGATAGTAATCAATGACAAAGTTATGTGAAGTGAGTCTCTCTCTCTCTCTCTCTCTCTCTCTCTCTCTCTCTGTGGGGGGGGGGTGTGGGTGTGGGTGGGTGGGTGGGTGGGAGTGGGTGTGGGTGTGCAATCCACAACCAGCAAAACAGGGGGACCAGGTATTTGAAAACGCCTCTGTTCACATATGTACATAACGATGAAATGTCGATGATGATGATGATGATGATGATGATGGTGATTGATGATAATGGTGATACAGGTCACTGGATGACGGTGAACGTGCCTCAGCATTGTCAAGGTCCCATCAACATTGGCGGCGAGGTGAACACGACTCACAACTACAACGAGCTTCACCAGCACATCGAGTGTCTTGGGCCTGTACAGCCTCGTCGCATGGTTCAGAAGAATACCTACAATTACAACATTTGCCTCGTTGACCACACTGAAAGGCACCTTGACAGTGGAGGTCTGTGTTTATTGTCGCTCTGCAGGTGTTTCGCTTGTTTTGGACATGTTGAATAGATTTTAAGTTGAGGTGGTTCAGGACTTTATTTGTTTTACACAGGGCAGACTAGGTCCGTTTTGCGCAAAGTTTGGTTTGCTTCCCGTTATAAGACCATGTTTGCATTTTTTCGTCTACCTAAATAGGGCTTAACTTATAAAGTTATATTTCACGCGAGAATTCACTAGTAAGAAGTTTGATTTCATATTTCCCTCTTTTTTACTTTTTACTCAAAATAGGTTATGTAATGCATTGAAATGTCGTTTCCATTAAGGAACGAGTTAACCCAATTGTACTACCTAGGTTTTGGTGCACTGGCCGTTCCTGAACTTCAAATTTAAATGTGAAAAAAATTTGTCGGTACATTCTTCATGTACCTACAGATTAAGTACAGTATCTTTTTTTTTTAAGTGACTTGTCGTTCGTGTTTGTTTTGTGCAGACGTCAGCGACGTGACCTTGGCTGCTGAACCATTCCGGTTCGTTCACACTGAGCATATGGAACAAGCATTAAGCCTTCTAGACACGCAATACCGAGTGGTGTTGTGCGGACCTCCGGGCTCTGGCAAGACAACCATCGGGCGAGCACTGCTTCGGCAGTATCACGAGAAGGGTTTTCGCTCTTACACAGTAGCGAACGTGCCTGAACTGAACATCATCATGAGGGAAAAGAAAAACGTTATAGTGTTTCTGGACGGGGTACTTGGAGAGGTAAGAATGGACAAAGGGGAATACAATGCTTTCAGATCTGTGCTCGAAACCGTTGTTGAGTCACTCAAGGTCAGGAACTGTCGCCTCGTCGTTACGATGTACTCTCACATCATTCGTGAGATTCGCATGACAGATAGGTACTCTCTAGGTTCACTCATGCGTCCGACTGATGTGGTACAGACGCACAAAAAGCCCATCAATAAGGACCAAAAGATGGCAATGCTGCAAATGTACTTACAAGAACTAGAACTAGAAACCGCGAGGCAAGACGCGCTGGTGTCGAAGATCCTACAGAAGGATTTCAGCGGTGCCGCCTTCCCCTGGTGCTGCCGACAGATGGTGGACAATTGGCAGTCAATGGCTGACCCGACTGTTTTCTTTGCTGCACCAAGCGAAGCTCACGTGTCTCTTCTACAGCGCATGCTCAGTGACCCCTGTCACGGTGAGGTGTTTGCGGCGGTGATGTCACTGACTATGCTGGGCTTTGGTCGTTTCCTGCATCACCCACGCCGTGTGCAGCAACAGCTGGACTTGCTCGGATTTAGGAATTTCTCCATCGATCGCCTGGAACAGTATGCCGACGTTCTCAGAGGCTCCTTCATAGATGAAGAGGGAATTACCTTTCTCAGTCGTATTATGTACGACGCCGTTGGGCTGGCAATAGGCCGGTCCTTCCGTCTACCAACCTTGCTGAGGGTTTGTGACGCCAGATTCCTTGTGCAGCACGTGCGGACGAAAGAGACAGCCACAGAATTCTCCATCACCATCGGCACCAGGCCAGACGGCCGCCAGCTGCTGATGCAAACGATGTATGACCACATGGTGAGCGGCCGTTTGCCGGAGTTGTGTCAGCACCCATCCCTCCAATGTCCACAGTTCCTGCAGGAGTTTGAAGCCTTCTGTGGGAGAGAAAACTTAATCCAGCAGCTTATGGAAGCCACTGATACCCGTTTTGGAATGTCTTTGATCTACTGGTCTGCATGGTGTATGTCTAACGACCTTACAACCTGGTGCCTGTCGCTGATGGAAAGAGAGACCCTCACGGTCAGACGAATGGATTCAACCCAAATTTTCAGCGCGACAATTGTTTCCGCGTTGCTGGAAAACAGCATTGAGCAATACACACCAAGAGCAAAGTTGGCATGGAAAGTCTTGCAACGGATGTCTCCTTTGAGGTCTTCTTCGTATTATCAGGCCTCCAATCTTCCCCTGCCGTCCAGTTCTCAGCGCGTCACGCAGGACTTAGAATCGTTGAGAAACCGAGTGATCATGCACTTGCAGTCAGCGAACCTTTGCTATCTTGGTGATCATTCCCTCCCTATACGAGACAACCTAATCCATGTGTCTCGGAGCACCGGAGATGGTTTTGACAAGGTTTGTATGTTCGTCCATAACAAACAGTGGTATCTGGCGCTCAGACTTCTGACTGACAGAGAAGTGGACGAGGCAGATGACGAAGGAAACACACTGCTGCACGTGGCGGCGGGCGTTGGAGTTGTGGACGCCGTGACGGTTGCTGTCAAGAGCGGGGCCTCACTCACAGCTAGAAACAACACGGGGCACACACCGCCTGAACTGACCTGTAACAGAAGAAATAATGGAACCATTCATGGAGCCTGTGCAGCTGGCGATGCAGAGAAAGTTAAAGTCCTCTTGTGCACCGGCGCCACTGTGCATGATCGGGATCGTGAGGGAAACACACCACTACACACGGCTTGCAAGGCCGGTAAAACAGACGTTGCCACTCTCCTGATCAGCCTGGGTGCTGACGTCAACGCGCGGAACAAGAACGGAGTCAAGCCGTATCAGTGCGCTCTTTCCAATGAACACATTGACACTGCGATCGTTTCGGGCCGAAACACTACTGACGCCAACATGGGGAATGATGCAGACGGTGCAAATGTCGGCGGTCGACGTAGATGTATTTATATTCTCCTTATACCGATGTTTGTGATCCTTGGGATCTTGTTTGCCGGACGTGGCTTGAAATTTAATACACAAAGCCACACAGAGCGTTTCCGTTCAGCGCCAAAGGCTGGACATTGGAATGAGAACTTGAACCAGTGGACTGCCTACATTAACATGAAAACTAATGGAGGGTATGGACCGCTTCATTTAGCATCTGCTCTAGGGCAGACAGACGCTGTTCGCCTCCTGCTAGAGAACGGAGCTGATGTAAACGTGATGTCTCACAACCGGGATACTCCGCTCCACATTGCCTCACTTGTCGGCCAGACAGACGTTGCAGCCTTGCTTATCAGCAACAATGCCGACGTCAACGTGCAGAATGATGACATCGGGTTCTCACCACTTCATGTTGCCAGTATGAGAGGTAACGTGGGCATCGTTCGCCTTCTATTAAAGAGTGGCGCCGAGGTTAACTTGAAGAATGCCAGAGGGCTCACGCCGTTATATTTAGCTTGTGGGAACGGTCGGACTGAAATCGCTAGGATTTTGCTGCAGAACATGGCTGACACAAACACGAAGGAATCCGAAATAGGCTCTACACCACTGCATGCAGCTGCAATACATAATCACACTAAAACTGTTCGTCTCTTGCTAGCGCATGGGGCTGACGTCAACGTGAAAGCTGATTTCGGACTGACGCCGCTTCATCTTGCAAGTGACACTGGTCAAACAGAAATCGCTGAACTGCTCGTTCACCGTAAAGCTGACGTCAACGTGCAGACCAAGGATGGGGTCACTCCGCTTCTTCTCGCAATTCAACATGACCACCTGAAAACCGCCCGTCTACTGATAACGAACAATGCCGATATAAATTCAACAAATGAACAACTGAATGACACAACACTACTTCACACTGCCATTCATTTCAGACGAACAGAAATTGTCAAGCTCATGTTACAAAATAACGTTAACATCAGTGTCAAAGATGTGCAAGGTCTCACACCTCTGCATTATGCGTGCTTTAAAAATCACACAGAAATGGTTCGTTTATTTGTAGAACACGGTGCCGACGTGAATGCTAAAGGAGGTAACCTGACGCCACTTCAAATAGCATGTAAGTCAGGACTGACGGAAATCGCCAACATTCTGATTCAGAACAATGCTGACATGAACGTTACATATAATGAAAATAAAGACACTTTGCTCCACTTCGTTCATTGGTATGATAAGAATGACATTGTTCGTCTTCTGATCCACAATGGAGCTGATCCCAACGCTAAAAACGCCAAGGGACAAACACCACTCCATATGGCCGCTATGTATAACAAATCAGAACTCACGCTTCTCCTGCTTCAAAACAAGGCTAATCCTAACATACGGAGTTACGGCGACGGCTTCACAGCACTTCAATTCGCTATAACTTTTAATCACACAAAAATCGTTAGTCTCTTACTACAATATGGAGCCGACCCTGACGCTCGAGACATCAAAGGGTTCGCGCCTTTACATATTTTCTCTTTGAAAGGTCGCACAGCAATCGTTCAACTCTTGGTGCAGACTGGAGCTGACGTCAACGCAGAAGACAGCGTCAGACACACTCCTCTTCACTTTGCCTGCATGAAAGGCCAGACGGAAACCGCTCGCCTTCTCATACAAGGAGGCGCAGACGTAAACGCGGAGGCCGAAGATGGGTTAAGACCACTCCATTACGCAGCCAGTGCTAGTAACACTGAGACTGTCCGTCTTTTGCTCCAAAATGATGCCGACAGCCAAGTGGTGGACAACAATGGTCTTACAGCACTTCATCATGCCGCTGAGTCCGGTAAGAAAGAAGTCGCTCAAGCAGTGCTAGAGAGTAACCCTGGCATCGTCAACATGAGGTGCGTTACCGGACTGTCAGCGCTCCATGTCGCCTGCTTGAATGAACACGAACAAGTCGCTCGTTTTCTAATTGACAGCAAAGCTGACGTTAACCTCATGGCTGAGGGAGGTTACACGCCGCTTCACCTTACACGGACTAGACGCATCGCTTCACTGCTGATACAAAACAAAGCCCACGTTAATGCAGTTGCTTTCAACGGGCAGACGCCACTGGACGTCGCCTATCAACAGGGACAGACACTCCTCGCCACGTTCCTGACAAAACACGGTGCCAAACGATTCATAGACTTATAGTAGGCGTGCTTGAAGTCGGCAGTACTTCACAATTTAGTCCTGTCACCGTGTAAGCACTAGGATGCGGCCTCACCTGATGAAATTGGTCTAATTTAGCTGACAAGTTATTACAATAACAAATAAGTGTCTTGTCGGGTATATCAAGCAGATAACACACCATTGATAAATTAAACCAAGTGCCCTTGTGTCAAAATCCGGCATTTCGCAAGGGGAGCCGGGGTGGCCGAATGGTAGAGCGTTGGACTTCTGATGCTCGGGTCGTGAGTTCGTATCCCGGCTGGGGCCAAATATTTGTGCTGCCTTTTTCATCGTTGCCCCGTCTTTGATATCACCCGCATATGGTGGAAAAGGAAGTAAAACCCCCAAACACCCACCCACCCACCCGCCCGGCATTTCGCAAAAAAATAAAATAAAAATGTACAAGACTGGGCAGCAACCTGATAGAGCCAAATACTTAAACTATGCATAGTAGGTTAATAGGTTATCCTGTGAGTCGCAAATGCAAAAAAAAAAAACAAAAAAAAAAACTAAGCGCGATGAAAAAAATACTTGATGAAAGAAATGTGATAAATTGTCCACTGATACCTAATATCTTGAACAAAATAATACCATTTACCGTTTCCTTTTCAAAATAATACTGATTATATTTCGATATATACATGTGTATTATAACTATGTGTATTTTATGACTGACACTGTAATGGTCAGGGGAAATCTGGTTTTCATTGCCCTCCTTTGTGTTGTTGTTGTTGTGTTGATTATACAATTTCACCGGAATGTTAATATTTGTGATGTATGTATAAATGTCTGTAGATGACTCATGTTAGTATGAAATTTATCTATTTCTGTATCGGTGTATATTCTATTTTTGCGTAGGCTTTCTTTTCTTCTTTATGTACTCATCAGTCCTTATCCTCATCTTATTTATAGCCATAGGCGCATCCATTATATACCGAGCGCTTTATTTTTTTGAAAGCCTATGTTTTATTCTTGGCCATTAACCCTCCCCGCGTAATTTGCTTACAATAGGGTGATACTATATGGTGTACTTTTGTTCAGCAGTAGGACAGTCATATATCTTTTGATGGAATATTTCTTTTTACAGGAAAGGAAACGGTAATGACTGCGAAGTGGTTACAAGTTAAGCAAATATAAGCGACAAAAAAGGGACAAAAACCACTTAACTTTCACAAAGGACGGCACAGGTCAACGTTTCGGCTTTCGCCTTCCTCAGGACACAAACAAATGGAACGTAACTTCAACAAACAAACAAAAGGTAACTCTGCGGACGAACTGACAGACATTTTTTCACACACAGTCCATGGTCTTGTGTCACCAAAGGATGGGTGTTGTGATGTCTGCTATTTTTTTTGCTATTCTTTTCTGTTCTTTTCTGCCCCACTTTTTTTTTCACACACAATCCATGGTCTTCTGTTACCAAAGGATGGGTGTTGTGATATTTTTACTATTGTTTTCTGGTCCTTTTCTCGCCGAGCGTTTTTTTTTTTTTTTTTTTTCGCGCCATGTATGTCAGTACGTCCGCAGAGTTACCTTTTGTTTGTTTGTTGAAGTTATGTCCCATTTGTTTGTGTCCTGAGGAAGGCGAAAGCCGAAACGTTGACCTGTGCCGCCTTTTTACAGGATCTAATAGAGGAAAGGGTTATCTGTCTCATACAACATTTGAAACTCATTTTAGCTCAGTCATGGTGCCCCTCACCTGTAATCGAGGATGTGACTTTCCTGATCACTCATGGGTTACCCGAACAAATTTTAGCTGTACTGAGCTTTTTATTGTCGTTGCTTGCTCATTTACTCATGCATATCGTGTCCACGCACTTCATTTACCATTAAATCTGTTTGAGAGACGGCAGTGACCACACGTGTATATTGAATCATTGAACAAATATACCACAGACTACTGATCCCGGTATATAATCATAGTATGAATGGTTGGTAGTGATGTGGTAAGGATTTTGGGATTGTGTCCGAGTGTTTGTGTTTAGTATGTTGCCGGGATTTATTATTATTATTATCATTATTATTATTATCGGTTTTGTTTTTCTGTTATTGCTGTTGTTGTGTTTTTCATTGGTGACTGGATCAGGTTTTTTTTGTAGTGTTGAAGTCCCCTCGGTATTAAGATTTAGGTCCTAGTTAGTCTAAGGGTAGCTGTTTGAATTGTTTATATTTGTGTACATTGCAAATTGCTGCTACACCCGGATTGGGATAGGATATTTGATTGTTTCTGCTAAACCCAGGGAGGGTTAGGACGCATTTTTACACCACTCGCCAGTGCAAATTTTCAGTGAGTTAACTATGAGTGCTTTACGTTGAAAATAGTAAGGAAAACAGAGCGAAAGTGTGAGTTATGACTTTCTGTAACCCACTCCATGGTTTACGAGTTCATATAAACACACTCCAGTTACGTCATCAGTCAATCATGTAAGCTCTATATATCGTTGGAAAACCTGCGGTATACATCTTGTGTGTATAATGCTATTTATGGGTAAGAACTTTATTAGTAATATATATATTTCGTTGCAAAACCTGCGGTATACATCTTGTGTGTATAATGCTATTTATGGGTAAGAACTTTATTAGTAACACTTTTATTGTCTGACTGAACTCAAGCGGTTTTTTTTGTGTGTGTGTGTCTGTGTGTGTGTGTGTGTGTGTGTGTGTGTGTGTGTGTGTGTGTGTGTGTGTGTCTGTGTTGCTGAACCCCAGTAATATTACTGTAAAATGTTTTTATCCACTGTTTTATATCAGGACCAAACCTAAAGAAATCTAGCGATTTTTCAAGAAATGACCATGCCACACTATCAAAAGCCATGTTATGCTGACGTCTTTCTCTGCTGGTTAGACCCGTCACTCATATCTGACATTTCAATGGGTTTCTCTGCTTATTTTGTATAAAGCGGTGTTCCTATATTGCTTTCTGAAGTAAAGCGAAATGATTCCAAACGAACGTGTTTTTCAATGGTTGGTTGTGGAGAGGAGCAGAGTCAAGTACCAATACCAAACATTTTTATTCCACGTCTGCCTGGCCCAGACTGTAACTGATACTATAGTATTTTCCTTTGGGTTGAACTGAATAGATTGATTCACTGAATAGATTGATACAATCTTTCCCACTTAAAACGTTCCTTTTCTCGATGGCGTTGAAAGGACTGTTGACTTTCTGCAAGGTTGGCGTCGTTATGCATTCAGTGACACTGAGATTCATC
Source organism: Batillaria attramentaria (assembly GCA_018292915.2). NCBI lineage: Eukaryota > Metazoa > Mollusca > Gastropoda > Batillariidae > Batillaria > Batillaria attramentaria. The sequence continues at coordinate 1,755,269 of JACVVK020000072.1, forward strand.
TTCGTCAGTCGGTACATGTCTAATGTTACAAAACCCAACTCAAGTTGTAGCTTGCCTAATATTATGCATGATACATGACTGTATTGTGGTTGTGAAGTCATCCACTCGGCTTGTCCGAAAACATGAAAGCGTTTCTGAGTGTGGTGAACGTTGGAAAGTGCACGTGAAAAATTCTGATTTATACATTCATCAACACAGACACATAATTATAACGTCATTGTGCTAAGAGGTACCAAATACGCTGCTTTTATACCAGCAGCACAATGACACTCAGCAGCCACCACGTCACAAACCAACGCGGACAACTGCGCCACAGCTCTGCTTCCCTGCCTGCATGAACCCAAAACACGGGAGAACAAACTCCCCCATGTAACGTCAAACACATAAATAAAACAATGACGAAATGAACGTTGCTTGCCATTAATAACTTATGAACTTAATGACGAAACTGAATCTCACTGAATGCGGGTTTCAGAACATTATACTGCAAATGCCAAACGACTGAACGCGAAAGAATGGCAGGATATACTTGAAATAAAAATATGATAAACTGTCCACTGATACTTTATGTCTGGAGCAAATATATTACTGATTCTATTTCGATATTTATACATGTACTGCATATGTTTTATATGACTTACACTGTCGACTGGTAATGATCAGGGGGCAAATCCGGCCTTCATTAACCTCCTTTATGTTGTTGTTGTTTTGATTGTATAATTTCACCGGAATGTTAATACTTGTAATGGCTGTATAAAATGTCTGTTGATGAATCTTGCAATTTAGAAATGTTCTATTTCGGTATCGGTGTATGTTCTGTTTGCTTCTTTGCTTGGTTGGCCGGTGTTGCTAAGTCCTTCGCTTTATTTTAATGTTTACGATGCATACGGTCTCAAGAAAACCACTTTTATGATCGGCTCGCAGTTGTAAAATGTGTACTTAAACCAATGAAAGCGTATTCAACGATAAAATTATGAGCTGAAATGTAATTGTGTTTATCTCTATGTGTTTATGATGGATATGTGTAAAAAACTCATCTGTCATCTAATGTAAAAGAAGGGTTTGTATGCTGCCGCCTGCAGACGCTGAATTAAATTGTTCAGTGAAGTTATGAGCTGAAATGTAATTTACTATACGATTATTTGGTCTGATTAGTTGCAATGTTATGCCAGGAACCAATTTAACAGTGTGAAAGAATTTGCTTAGTAGGCGTATTTTGAAAGAAGACAACGTAAACCTGAGACAGCGCGTGTGTGTGCGTGTGCGTGCTTGTGTGTGTGTGCGTGCGCGTGCTTGTGTGTGTGTGTGTGTGTGTGTGTGTGTGTGTGTGTGCACTCACACAGGAAACAAATCCAAACAGCTACAACAAACAGCGCAGCAACAGCAGCAAAGACGAAACAACAAAATTTAGAGAAAGAGATGATGATGATGAGTCTTTATTTGCAACGGTTGATTTTTTTTTTTTAATAAAAATTTCATATATATATACGTCAATTCACTACAATATCTATGCACTCAAACTGTGAAATATTAAGATCAGCAACAAAATGGAAAACGAAATCATGGACCTACTGTCCAAACTGGATAAACAGAAACAGGAAGGAAACACACGGGAAAGATTAAACTGGAAATGTTAAAAAATCAAAAATCAAAAAATCAAATTGTTAAAATTGCTTGTCAGTTGCTGACTTACAGTGATGTTTTGCTGGTTTATGCACAACTTAAATGCCTGAAAGTGTAGTGTGGCTGTTTTTAAAGAGCAAACCAAATGAAAACTTCGACCCCTGAAATGGAAATAATTCATGTGATAATCAATATTAAAGACAATTCCGTATAAACATTGACAGATGAATGTACTACAACGTTTATCGTGTTGTAACTTTAGAGATAGAGAGATATTTCGTCTCTTGTACAATAAGATACATGAATCCAATTTAGTCATTCAAACAGAGTTAAAGGGTAAAGCAGAATTCGTGAGCACACAGCTGACATACATGAACAAGAAACATCAATATTATGGGCCAGTCTTTAGCTATGTTCAACAGTAGCAACAAAAACAATATAATAATCATAATGAAAAAGAACAAAACAAAGAGTGTGAGATACCTAAGAAGAACACACTATTCAAAAAAACAAAGACGTGTACACATTCCACATAAAAAAGCACAACAACGCGTGGCATGCAGAAATACGAATAAGATGTCATAAACACACAAAACAATTACTATTTCTAACATGTAGCTGAAAAATATCAAGTAAACTTTGCACGACGAAAAACCCAAATTGAAAACAAGACGTATCGTGTCCCGTCGAATGACCGCAGTATGATGGTGTGGTATTGTAAGGTTTTACATTGGAATGCAACAATATAGGGTGTGAAGGAGGGGGTGGGGAGGGAGGGTGGAAGGGGGGGGGGGGCAAGAGTACATAGACAGGGAGGAGGGGGGAAGGGGCGGGTGGAGCAAGGCCAGGATTGTACTGAGGGTGCACGGGGTCGAAGAGGTGGAGACCAACGGATTACAGGAGAATAAGAGGGAAGGGGTAAAGGCCAGGGGAGAAAATTAATGTGTGTGTGTGTGTGTGTGTGTGTGTGTGTGTGTGTGTGTGTGTGTGTGTGTGTGTGTGTGTGTCTGTGTCTGTGCGTGTGTGTGTCTGTGTTCTGTGTGTATTGGGTGTGAGGGGCGGGGGGGGGGGGGGGGGTGTTACAAACTGGGGGTTGAAATAAACTTATATATGAAAAAATGCATTGCAATGTAAAACTTCACAATACCAAACAAAAATGAATCAATATACTATTCAAATCATAATAATTTACTAATGTTAAAACACAATGCTAATTGTACTAATAAATAATGACAGTATGTACTCGTTAAATCCTCAGAATACGGGCTACAAATAACAAACAGGTAATCACAACATTCTTAGGATACCGGAGAAAGTAGTGTCAAATACAGCTATAACATGATTGAAAAGAGCTATGCGACTCATAAAACAGATAAAAAAGTAATGATAATAATGATGATGATAATAATAATAATAATAGTGTTTCAGTAGGTCTTCATCAGCAATACAGCCAGTCATGCGAAGTCATAGATCTGTAAATCTGCCAATGGGCCGTTTGGCGAAAGTCATCAGTGTAAAGCGTAAAAAAATTCGACGGGCACCGAGTCCGAGTCTACGGGACCAAGACTGTAATGGTCTTTTAACAGCGGGAGGGTGGGTGGGTGTTAGGGGTATAACGTCCTTTCCCACCACATACGGGTGATATCAAAGACGGGGCAACGATGAAAAAGCCAGCACAAATATTTGGCCCCAGCGGGGATACGAACTCACGACCCGATCATTAGAAGTCCAACGCTCTACCATTCGGCCACCCCGGCTCCCCGTCTTTTAATAACAGACAGACCACAGTTAATTCGTCTGTGTCCACGTTATATCTATTTGTATTACATGCACGCTTGGTCCACGTTGATGCAGAAGATCAGTCAAATCAAAGTGTTGGTTTTCAATGGCAAGGTCGAGAGGCGTGTAACCAAATGCCGATCTCACATTCACATCAGCATTTTTCTCCAATAAAAGCAAAACCGTTTGTTTTCTACCGGCGTTGCATGCAGAATGAAGGGGCGTGAAACCATACATGTCTTGCACGTTGACATCGGCGTTGTTCTCTAAGAGGACACTGGCAGTTTGCGTTTGACCACAAGCAGCTGCCAAATGTAGAGGTGTAATACCTTGATAATCTTTCGCATCGATGTCAGCTTTGTGTTTTAACAATAGATCGACTGTGCTTTTGCTCTGGTTTGTCCCACAGGCAACATGAAGAGGTGTTCGTCCCTGGCTGTCCTTCGCGTTGACGTCAGCGTTATGTTCAATCAAAAGACCGGCGACGTCTTCGTTGTTACTTGTTCTGCAGGCGACATGAAGCGGCGTTTGTCCATCCACGTTTGTCATGCTGACTTTAGCATTTCCCTGTAACAGGCGGCGAACGATGTGCGTGTGGGCAAAGTAGCTTGCGTAATGAAGAGGGGTGATCCTTCTCTTGTTTCTTATGTTAATGCTGGCGTTGTTTTCCAACAAGATTTTCACGGCGTCCTCATTTGCAGTCCCACACGCAGCATGGAGCGGTGTATCTCCTTCATTGTCCTTGACATTTATTTTGGCTTTTCTCTGAACAAGGAGAAGAACCATTTTTGTCTGGCGAGACGAACAAGCTTGGTGGAGAGAGGTCCGTCCTTTCTTATTCTTGACGTTTATGTCGGTGATGGTGTCTAACAAAAGCTGAGCCGCGTTAAAACTTCCAACTTCGCACGCGACATGAAGGGGTGTGTCTCCTTTTTTATTCCTTCCGTTGGCGTCAGCGTTGTTCTGTATGAGGAGGGTGGCGAGTTGTGTCTGGTCGTATCGGCAGGCTGTGTGAAGCGGCGTATTACCTTTCTTGTCCCTGGAATGGATGTTGGCATTGCTAGCTATCAGCAGCTGAGCCGTTTCCCGTGCACCTGCAGTGCAGGCGACATGGGGCGGTGTCGATCCTTCCAAATGGCCAAGTCTACAGGCAACATGGAGTGGCGTTTCTCCATTGTCATTCGTCATGTTCACGTCAGCTTCATTCTGGATGAGAAGCAGAGCGATTTCTGGGTGGCGAAACCACGTGGCTGTAAGAAGTGGGGAAAAGCCTTTGTCGTTTCTAGTGTTGACATCAGCTTTCCTCTCTATCAGAAGGCGGGCGGTTTCTGTTAGGCCGAGTTGGGCTGCAACATTAAGAGGAGTGTTTCCAAAGGCATCCTTGAAGCTGATATCAGCACTGTGGTCCAAAAGCAGGCGAGCATCTTTTCTGCGACCAAATCCACATGCAATATACAATGGTGTCATTCCAGCATTGTTTCTTTCATTAACCACAGCACCATTTTGCAGAAGCACACGAGTGACTGCTGAATGACCCTCTCGCGAGCTACGATGTAGTGCCGTCTCTCCCGAAAAGTCTCTCATGCTGATGTCAGCACCATTGTTTAGCAAAAGGCGAGCCAGTTTAGCATTGCCGAATGAACTGGCGATATGTAGCGGCGTATGGCCTTGGACATCCTTGACGTTGATGTCGGCATGTTCATGTATCAAAAAGCTAGCGATTTCAGTCAGACCATAGAAAGTGGCAGCACGAAGCGGTGTACTCCCAATCTCGTTCTTGGCGTTGACGTCTGCTCCGTGTTTTATAAGCTGATGCATTATTTCTGTTTTACCAGATTTACAGGCGTAATGGAGTGGTGAGTTGCCTGAATGACCCTTGGCATTGACGTCAGCTTTGTTCTCCAACAGGATGCGTGCAACTGCCGTGCGGCCATACAAGCACGCCCTATGAAGCGGGGTGTCTCCCATTCGATTCCCAATATCGAGGACGGCTCCTTTCTGTATGAGAAGTAACACTGTGTCTGGTTTCTCATACAGCACGGCATTATGGAGCGGTGTTTCCCCATAAGATGACCTTGCATTAACGTCAGCGTTTCTTTCCACAAAAAGGCGAGTCATTTCTATCCGATCGGCAACCAAATGAAGCGGCGTGTGTCCGTCACTGTCCTGGACGTTTGGGTCCGGGCGATACTGCATCAGGAGTTGCGCTGTCCGTAAACTGCCAGATTCAGCAGCACTGTGTAGTGGTGTCCTCCCCCAAGCGTTCTTCGCATTAACGTCGGCGCCATTCTGTATCAAGAGACGAGCGACATCTGTCTTATCGGATGACGAAGCCGCGTGAAGCAACGATTCTCTTGCCATACCGAAGGTTTCAGTAATGTCCGCATTGCTTTTTAACAGAAGCTCCGCAATTTCTGTGTTACCAGACTGTGACACGAATCGAAGGGGCGTGTATCCAAACTCATCCTTAATGTTGACGTCAGCGCCATGAGTGATCAAAAGGCGAGCAATTTCTGTGTGATGGGAATTGCAAGCTGCGAGAAGGGGTGTCTTGCCGTTTACGATTTTCTGGTTGACATCGGCACCATTCTGTATCAGAAGCTCTGCAATCTTTGTTCGACCATGTGAGCATGCTGCGAAAAGCGGTGTTCCCCATTTCCAGTGCGCCAGGTTGACCGTGGCATTGTGTCTGAGCAGCAAACGAGCACCTTCTAGATGATCGTTGAAAATGGCAAACAGAAGGGGTGTCCGTCCGTCTGCGCTCTCCGCGTTCACGTCTGCGTTGTTGTGGATGAGTAACGTAGCAATTTCTTCGTGGCGAGTAGTATGCAGAGGTGTGATTCCATGGTCATTTTTGACGTTGACGTCAGCTCCGAATGTTATCAGCAAGCGAACGGCGTCCGTGTGGTTGGACCAGCATGCTGCATGAAGTGGCGTGAAACCCCCATGTTTTTCCATCCTGACGTTTGCTTTACTCCTCAGCAGAAAGTCGACAGTTTCTGTTTGGCCCGACAAACAAGCTAGATACAGTGGTGTGATTCCCTCCTTGGTCTTGGCATCGATGTCGTTGAACAAAGCAAGTAAACGTGAAAATTCTGTGTAACCGTGGTGAGCCGTGTAATGAAGGAAAGCATATTCACTCGTGATCTTGAATGCCATAATAACGACAGCCGCAGACACCAACAAGCCAGCCATAAGAAATGTGAAGATAAAAAAAAGTTTGCCAAAATGTTTGATCCAAACGTTCCCCTCTGCATCAGCGTCAGCATCGTTCTCTAGCACCGCTATCGTTTCTGTGTGGCTCTGCGAACGTTCGGTGTCAGTATCGGAGGCTAATGTCTCCTGCAGCTCTCTTGTTTCTGCAGGACTATGCGAATGTGTGTCCTCGCCATCAGAGATAATCGTTTGCTGCAGTTCGGTTGTTTCTGTAGGATATTGCGAACGTCCGTCCTGGTGCGCTGTGGCTACGGCGTCACTCCTCGCTTGAACCACGTCAGCGCCAAGACTGATGAGTAAATTAGCGATATGTTTCTGGCCAGCCTTGTATGCCAAGTCTAGTGGTGTGTTTCCATCGCCATCTTCGACATGCATGCTGGCGCTAGTGCACAAGAGGATTTTGACGGTTTCCAGGTCGCCTTCTATGCACGCTTTGTTCAGCATGTCGCAGCTGCCAGAGGTGCGCTGCTGGCTCCTTTTAGTGGATGCAATATGAGATGGAGTCTGTCCCTTGTTGTTTTTCAAAGTGAGTGACGCCCCACTCTTGACAGCAATCGTCACAGCATCCACATCTCCCACATCGGCCGCCACGTGCAGCAGCGTGTTGCCTTCCTCATCTCTCTCGTCCACTTCCGTATCAGTCAGAAGTCTGTGCGCCAGATACCACCGTTTGTTGGATACAACAACACGAACCTTGTCACCTTCGTCTTCAGTGATCAGCATCACCTTGATCAGCTTTTCCGGTATCGGTAGTTTTTGACCGCGAAGGCAGATGTTGCGCGACTGCACGTGAGTGATCAGCTGGTTTCTAATTGACCGGTAGTCGTGAGTAATGCACTGAGCCGTTGACGGGAGAGGAAGATCGTACGCATCAGACCTCAAGGAAGACATTCCTTGCAAGGCTTCCACAATCAACCTTGCTCTCGGAGTGTATTCTTGAACTCGGTTTTCTAGCAAAGCTGAAACCATCGCTAGTCTGGGTAGTTGATAAGGTTCGACTTGGCTGAACTGTTCTCTTTCCATTAGTTTCAACAACCACCGTGTCAGATCTCCGGCCATACACCAGGCAGACCAGTATAAAAGAGGCATCCCAAACTGTCGATCGGTGGCATTGTTCAACTGCTGAAAACTGGTCTGTTCCCGACAGAACGTTTCAAACTCCTGCAGAAAATGCAAACAGTGGAGGGATGGGTGCTGACACAACTCCGGTAGCCGACCGCTTACCAGGTGCGTGAACATCGTCTGCATCAGCAGCTGGCGGTCGTCTGGACTTGGCCCAATGGTGACGGAGGCGTGTGTGGCTGTCTCTTTCGTATGCACGTGCTGCACAAGGAACATGACGTCACAAACCTTCAGTAAGATCGGCAGGGAAAAGGAGCGGCCCAGGGCAAATCCCACAGCGTTGTAGATGGCACGACTATAGAAACCATCGCCCACCTCATTCAGGATGGAGCTCTTCAGAACGTCAGCGTATTCCTCAAGGCGGTAGTCGGACAGATCGCGGAAGCCGAGCGTTTGCATTTCGGCCTGTGCGCGACCGGGATAATGGAGGAAGCGATCCAAGCCTTGCATGGTCAGTGACAGGATCACTGCCACTGTCTCCTTATGTTCGGGGTCACGGAGCATGCGCTGTAGCAATGCAATATGTGCCTCAGATGGGGCTGAAAATATGTTAGTGTAATCAATCTTTTTCTGGAACAAAGGAGTAGTTTCATTATCGCCCGAGATATCAGCAGCAGCAGATTGTAGCATCTTCGCCATCTGCCGGCAGCACCAGGGAAAGGCAGCGCCGCTGACATCGTTCTGCAGAATCTCAGTCACCAGGGCGTCTTGCTCGGCTGTGTCGAGGTGCAGGTCCTTCAGATGAACGGTCAGCATACCTCTCTTGAGCTCCTCGTCCAGCGGATGCTTCATCAAATGCACAACAGCCATTGAATCCAGCAGTGGACTGTCGGTAGCGGCATCCAGCACGTGCAGCTCGCGAAGAATGTGAGGATACACGGTGAGCACCAGCAGACAGTCCTCTGACTTGTTCAGCTCCAACACACTACGTGCGATGTCTCGCCAATGTTTATACTCCGCCCTTTCCACTCGCACCTCCCCCAGCGTCCCGTCCATCAACACCACGCTCCGCCTCCCTTCACTAATGTACTTGACCCAGTCTTTCACGTTTAGCAGAACGTAGATCTTGTGTCCCTTGCTGCGGTACTGCCTGAGGAGGGCGTACCCCAGAGCAGTCTTGCCGGACCCCGGGTGGCCACATAGCACCACATGGCGCCGCTCCTCCAGTATGTCCGCTGCCTCCTCGAAGTCTGGCGTGCGGACGAAGTGGGGTCGGTCACTATCTACTGTCACCTCGCTATTCACTATCGGAAAGAAAAATTTTATAGTTTGATAGTTAGATAGTCCGCATGTCGAATTTCTTTGGGAGCAGAATTAATATTTACACGTTTAACGCCTGTACGTGGAATACTCGACGAACAATTTTCAGTTCAGTCAGGGAGTCAGTCTGTGTTGGAATGGAGTGTGTGTGTGTGTGTGTGTGTGTGTGTGTGTGTGTGTGTGTGTGTGTGTGTGTGTGTGTGTGTGTGTGTGTGTGTGTGTGCTCTACTCGCAGCGAGTCTTTGTATATATGGAGAGCAGCGCTCTACAAAAGCCATGTATTTGTTATTATTTTTATCAATATCTACTGCCGTCGATCAAACATCCATTCAATACCTTGTAGAAAGTCAGGTTCCCAGTCCTTCTGCGCTTGGTAAAGCTGACGCTGGAACGCTTCCAGCTCGACAGGGGCTGCTTTTCCACCTGCCAGATTTAACAGCAAAAGTAGCAAGAAAGACGCCAACAAAGCAAACAAACAGCAATCAGATATTCACACTAGCACGAATAATAATAATAATAATAATTTTGAGGATTTTTATAGCGCCTGATCTCCGAAGCCGGGGCTCTAGGCGCTTTACAAATGTATACAAAAGGTGACAAATAAACACATAAATAATAGATAAATATTCAACTAAATAAATACGAATAAAAACGATTACATGAACATCACTGATAAGGGCTGGCCCAAAAAGAAAACTCAGCCCTACTTTCTTTTTTCTGTATCTGCTGTCTGTAACTTAGTATTGCGCATGGCGGGCGGAAGGGGGTGGGAGAGGTGTTCTGGTGAAGGATTAGCTCGGGTTGTACTCGACAACTCTTGTTGAAAAACGAAAGGGAAAACAGCAGACGTATGCAAATGGGATGAAGGGGCAGTTCTCATACATGGATCACGGCGTCTTGCAAATGGTCGACTCCACTCCTGTCAATCAAGAGAGTCCAGCCCCCAAGAATTCAGCCAATCGCGTGCCGCGGTATAATGAGCACACAACACATGGCGTGGTCCAGCAAACTTTTTTCCCGACACTACAACGAGTGAAGCACGTGTAGTTTGATAAGACTGAGACACGGAAAGAAAGCAGTAAGTCCACTGAAGTCATTTGAGGAAAACGACCGTCACGTTAATCTCTTTCCTCTTGAAATCACCCTTTTTCCCATATGACGTCAAGGACGGACTGTGTTTTGCCAATACACGGCCGAGTAAAGGTGCGGGGCTCTGGAACGGAAGACAGAGGGAGTAGCCGGGGCATGCAGTATAAAGCTAAAAAAGCTAAAACTGGAACTTGCCTCCAGTGTTAACAAGTTGACAGACATCGTCTTCTGACTGCACCAACTCTGTCATTCCAAACTCGTCATCATCGTCTGTAAAGTGTAGGGGTACCGATTTGACAGAGGTTTCATCGGCGGCCATCATTTTGTTTCTTCTTACTCAATGCTACACTGCAAATCAACACGATGTTACCAATCAGCAATATCACAATTGGTTTAATTTTATATCGCGCGCGCGCGCACACGCGCACACACACACACACACACACACACACACACACACACGAGAGCAGAGACAAAGCAAACCTCGAGTCACTGTGTGAAAATACAAATACAACTACAAAGGTCAAAGGTTAGAATCATTGGTTAGAGGCATTGTGTTATGCAGTGCGTCCGTTTCGTGGAAATGCAACTAACCTCTATCGGACATTTTTTTTTTCTGTTTTATTTCTGCTTCAGCAGTACAAAGGGTGTGAATGTTTGTTCCTCAATGTACAATAAACAGACAGCTGGACACATATTTTCCTGTTTTACAATTACCTCTGAGTGTGTGCGTGTGCCTATGTGTGCCTATGTGTGCGTGTGCGCGTGCGTGTGTGTATATCTGTTCAGTTCTGTATACTTGTAGGTAAAATTGAAGATCTTACTGTTAAGGTAACATGAGTTGCATTAATTTTTCTATACAAATGCAGAAACTTTATACTGTTCTAATCTTCAGTTGACTTTCAAATATAGACATCAGCGGAATACGTGAAGCTGTCTTTTTTATATATACTGATACACATTTTTGCAATTAGAAGTACATGATTTATTTTATTTACCTTAGTTCTTATCCCAAAGATTACATCAACAGCGCTAAGCTTCACTCTATAGTTGCATGAAGCCAAAATAAACTGTTCCATCTCTCTCCAGAAAGCATACACCACTGGACACTCATAAAAAAAGTTCTATGTAATCGACAGAGTCTGGACAGTATGAACATTTATTATTTTCCGTCACTTTCATTTTGCTTAACAGAATATTAGTGGGGCAAATGTTATGTAAAATTTTCCATTGGAGGACCCTCAGTCGTGTTTCTTTTGTAACTTGTATAGGCAAGGACCAAATCGTTTCATCTATCTTTATACCAAATTTTCTAAACCAGAAGTGTGATGAACATGGTACAGGCGTGTTTTCCGTAAGCTGACGCCTGAACTGCTTGACTGTAACAAGCTGCTTGAAATAAAGGTACATCCGGCAGTGAATCTGCCTCTCTAAGAACATTAAGCTTGTGGATACACTGGAGTACAGCAGTTCTTACAACGTTATACTCAAGAATACGGCCGGGTGCAGTACCCAGCAAGTTACAGGCATGTTCAAAAGACAAAAAAAACTTGAGGACTGTGTACATCCTTTACAAACAACACATTTTGTTTGATCCAGTCAGGAAAGAACAGAACCTGTCCTTGATACGTAACATATTTGTTATTCCATAACACAGTTGATATATGATCATCCTTACAATTATTAGTGTTCAACCAAGTTTTCAACACGGTCGACCAAAAATTGGATCGCACTGTCTCAAGCCCTTTAAAGGATGGACACTTAACATTTGCAAAGAAACACAAGTATTTTCCTCCAAACTGTGAATATATATGAGACGGAATGTAAGTCCACTTATCGAGGGTACCTGCTTGACAAAGTCGTACAGCCCACTTCAAAAGAAAAGCTACTTGCATCTGTCCGGTGTCGATCATGTTAAGGCCACCTTTCGACATATCACTGCATACAACACTTCTTTCCACCTTTTCGAAGGCTCTGCGGTTGCACTCTTTTTTCTTTTTCTCCACAAAAATCGGAACAACACAGTATTTACAAGGGTAAGCACCTTTTCTGGCACTATCAATGCTTGCATGATGTACACAAACTGAGCAATGAGGAACGTCTTAGCGATGCACACCTTTCCTACGATACTTAAATTTCTTTTTTCCCATGCTTGGATTAATCTTTTATTATTATCTATCCTACTTTTCCAATTTTCCTCTACATTCGAAGCATTTGTTTCATTGGAGAAAAACACACCAAAGATTTTTAATTTCTTTTTCCATTCAAAACCAAACATTACATCCGTGCGATTTCTGAAACTCCCCAACCACATTTCCTCTGACTTTTGCCTGTTTATTATCAACCAAGAGAATAATAATAAGATATTAAGTGCATATAGCATATCTTGCTCGTCATTAAGAAATAAGGTAATATCATCCGCGTAAAGTGATATTTTTATGATGTCTGCCACATCACAGTTTAGAGAATTCCAGTGCTTCAGACCTTTAATGTTTCCACTTTGCCGAATTTTAATTGCTAATAATTCTATAGCTAAAACGAAAGCTAAACAGGAAAAGGGACATCCTTGTCTAATTCCAGAATCTACACTAAAATATTCAGAGAGCCATCCACAATAAGAGATACAACTTTTAGAGTTAGCCATCAACACTTTAACCCAACTGACAAAGTCTGGACCAAAGCCAAATTTTTTGAAAGCCAATATTATGAAATCTTTTGAAATTCTATCGTAAGCCTGGGTATAATCAATCGCCACAAGGATTCCAGGTTTCTGAAGGACGTTAAGCTGATCAGTGACATCGTCTATTAACCGTAGTAATGTGGATGCCTGACGACCTTTAATGTATCCAACTTGGTCAGCATCCACCAAATCATGTATTAAATTTCCCAAACGAATAGCGAGACATTTGGCCAGAAGCTTGTAGTCTGAATTTGTTAATGATATTGGTCTCCAGTTTTTCAATTTGTCTCTTGGTAAGTTTTTCCCTTTATGTATTAGTGTAATCGCAGCCTTTTGCTGGGAGGTGGACAAAGTTCCATTTATGAATGCTTGATTAAACGATGATGCTAATAAACTACTTATGCGAGCCCAAAACATTTTTAAAAATTCAACTGTTAAACCATCTACCCCTGGAGCAGTGCCTCTATCGGACATGTTCACTGCCCCATCATCTCTCATTACAACTTCTTCCGGTACTGTGATGTCATCCAAGGCTCCCCCACTGTCGACGCTTTTTCGGTGTGAGGCTCAGGTGACGTCATATTTCCCAATTCATCATTACTGGAGGCAAAGACCGCATTGATGAAATCAAGTAGTCTGTCCTAAAACAAGGACATTTTTGTTTCATAAATTTAACCTGAGCTTGAAGTATAAATACTTACAACATAAAACTAAAGGGCAATGATTTAAGTCAATTTTTGCATTGTTAAAAGTTTTCTCCCCTTGTTGATGTCAGACGGCAATTTTCAAGTGTCGGTGTTTGGAGACAGCTTCTGAAAATTTGTTTGTTTCTCTTCAGAATCAGCACCAAAGACCTACGCGAAATCTACAGGTAATATCCTTCCAGCACAATACCATATATTAAGCAAAGCTAGAAGCGGAAAAGAAGTGGACTGAACGAAAGGAGCAGACAGACATACTAAAAAGTTGACATTAGTGACGACTGGTGGTATGAAAACTGAAAAGTGTCCCTCATGTCAAGACAAAGACCTTTGGTCAGCGTAGTTATTCATACCAGGGTCCGACTTGCTGGAATGGTCTCCCAGTTTCGATCAGATATGCAAAACTATCTTTCAAAACAAATCTGAAAACCCACCTCTTCACAGTCTTCAACCAATAACTGTTGCCACATCATCATCTTGCTGTGTGTGTGTGTGTGTGTGTGTGTGTGTGTGTGTGTGTGTGTGTGTGTGTGTGAGCCAGGGGCAGCCCGTGTATGATGCTGCACATGATGTGTTTGTAGTTAAATATATGTGTGGAGGCATGTTGCGTGTGTTTCTGGGTGAGAGTGTGTGTGTGTGTGTGTGTTCATTGTAAGGCGCCCTGAGCTCCCGCGAGAGGGAGGGCGTCCCTTAAGTACCCATTTTATTATTATTTAAATGGCGCCTTCTAGCAAAACCGTTAGTTTGACAAACTTTCATTTGGCGTAAAGTCACGGAGGACATCATGTGGGTTGCAAGTACATGTACTGCGACACCTATCTAACGAACTGGATTATTGTTTGTACTCCATGGGTACGAGGTAGCAGGAAAGGTTTCGCAAGCACGTTTGCTGTACTCAAGAAACGGAGACCTGTTTCTAACGAACTAATGCCTAGAACCCTGTAGATGAAGAGTTATTTAACACAACTATACAACGGCACCCCGCTCGAGGCTATATCTTATATATACAATGCCCGAGCACACACACACACACACACACACACACACACACACACTTTGATATTGCGTCGGGACTCTGACAAACGATATGTAGAGTGATGAGAGTACAAAATAATGCTTAAGCTGCGTCCAATATATAGTAACCCGTCCAAGTTTACCCGTACACGATAGTGCTCTTGGCAACTACCGAACAACCTGAGGCGATCACGAGTTTACGATAAACAGAGAAAATAATGGAAAAACCTACTGAATTTTACACCTATGATCAGAATGAATCTGCTCGTAATATGAATTTACGATTTTTCCCCCCAAACTTCACGAAATCACAATCGTTCCAATTGCGTATCGGCCATTTTGAATTGTTCCCACTGACACTGACACAAGTTACACCTTTGAGCTCCTCGCTTAGGAAGCACAAGAATTCTAAAACCTTGTAAACAATGCTGTAATACGTGGCCGTGGTGAACAGTTGGTTACTTACCCAAACTGCCAGGCCGTTCATTTTGCAGAACTCCACAACTTCACAGTGTTTTCTGGAATGTTATCAGTCCGATGAAGTCTGTGATACTCACATCTCAATGGTGGAGCTATCGAACACATTTGCACTGAGAACTCAACTGTCGTATAACCCTCTCATTCTCTCCTGCCGACGTTTTAACAAAAACATACTAACCTCATTTCTTGTCTTGGTGATTCGAACAAGAAATGTCAACCTACACTAATGTAACTTCCGTTTCAAGCTGCCAAAGTGGAAGCTAGAGGCTAATATTGCGTGTGCTTCCCTTTTTTCGGCATCGTTGCCCCGTCTTTGATATCACCCTATGTGGTGGAAAAGGACGTTAAACCCCCAAACACCCACCCACCCACCCTTTCTTCGGTCGGTGCACGGGTGCACTAAACTAAATTTCGCCAAGCTGGTACAAGGACGTAGATTCGACGCTGGTCACGTACTTGCAAAAACCTGAGAGCGCACGAGTCTATG
This sequence comes from Batillaria attramentaria, assembly GCA_018292915.2. Taxonomy (NCBI): domain Eukaryota; kingdom Metazoa; phylum Mollusca; class Gastropoda; family Batillariidae; genus Batillaria; species Batillaria attramentaria. The sequence goes on from JACVVK020000072.1 coordinate 1,770,720, forward strand.
GCTTTTCAAAAAGATTTTTTCAAGGGGGTTGGGGCGGTGGGGGGGGGGGGGGGCGCAGAGGGCGTGGGAGAGATTGCGGGTATACAACATTTATCAGCATTGCAAAATACATCGTACATAGAGGTAGCTGTGTAAATTTGAGCTCGGTTTCAATTATAAATACATTTTACGATACTGCTCACTGCCAACCGATAGACTACGCCCATCGATCACCAGTACGCTCCACATAAGTCAAAGCTAATAAACAAATAAATAAATAAATAAATAAAAACCCCGAGGGTGTGCTGAGGACTCCGATTGGCTCTACGGATGCCATTGCACTGAATTTATTGCCAAGTATGCAGACACGTACCACTCGATACTGACATTGTTTTCAGTGACTTAAATTCGCTTGTACCAAGCGTCATGTGAATGTGAATTTTAAAATTCCACCCAGTCGTCTTTGAACAATTGCCGCTCAACAGTCTATAACCGAAATTCATAATTTTAAGGATGTCAAAGACATATGTCTAAGCCAGATTTTCTGAAAATGTCAGACGATTTGAATGATTTTTTTTGCTGAGTTATGCATGTTTTTTGCAAGTGGTCCTTGCCTTTTTTTTTTTTAGAGTAGTGTCAGTATGACGTCTTGTGCGAGACAACTTTATCTTTTACCCGTCCACCGTCCACCCCAGTTATTTTTGCTAGACCTTGCATGGTTTCCCAGCGAGCGAGGCTTTTTTTTGTACGCCGTTATCAGAACGCACGCTAATCTACCAGTGTCGTACTGGGTCAAACTGACTCGATGTGTGCATGTAGGCCTACCGCAAGTGTACAGATTTGAGAGGTAGCGCAGGCGGGGTGGCTGGGCTTGTGGTGTATCGCATTTCTTCACAGCCACCTCACAGGGCGTCATAAAAAGAGGGTGTTTGACGTAAGCTGTCATTCAGGTTCCCATATAACACAGCTTAAAAAAGGCTTTACAGGCTTTCTGCCTGATGTTGGCGAATGTCATTAGAACGTGAAAGGAGAGACGTGCATTTGCCATCGCTGTCGGTGAATGACACGAGAACTGGCATATACACCTTGTGACAAACCGCATTTATGGGGTTTTCATTGATTATGTGTTTGCCGTTTTCAAGGGTGTATTTTCATGTGTAGTGTTAACTAGTGTTTTAGACAGGTAGTACTGTACTGGAGTTTATCCCAGTCTACCTAACGTTTTCACGTGCGGGAAAATGTTTATGCACGCCTATAGCGGTTGCTTGAGTTTTACTCTGTACGAGAGACTGTGGTAACACAAGTAGACGTGAGTTGTTGTCAGCTTACGAAGTGAGCAATTGCGACAAAGATTGTGCGCAGTCCTACTATTTACCGGTGGAGGGAACAGGTCTCTTTTTTTCCCCACCCGGCTTCTTTTGTGTTCCGTATGCCATAGCGCTACAGGTATGTTTGATTTTTGAATATTGTTTGTCTATTTCAAGACCAAGTGGATTGTGTGGTAACCCTATGGGTAACTTGATGCTATTATGATGTATATCTGATTTAGTTCTGAATGTTGGACTTCTCAAATGGTTATTTAAATGAGAGAATTTTTGGTACGATGTTTTGAACTTCATTCTTGTGAGGAATCAGTTGTGAGAATATGGTTTGAGGTTGATGATGAGGATATAAGTTTGAACTGTTTGATATTGTATAGGTACTTGGTAACTGGAAGGTGAATTTGTTGAGAATTTCTGATATCAATTCATAACTGGAACTTTCGAGATCGATGTCAGATGTTATTCTTGTTCAAATGGAACTTTGTTCAGGATCAAAGTTAGTTTATGGAGAAGAAATACTATCCGAGATAGTGGTAGTAATTACGGGTTAATATTGTACAGGAACGACGCCGGAGACCCGGTGAGCTGACCGCATTGTAATATGTCCGCCTGATCAGCGTACACGACACCATGTTTGTCTTCTATTGTCTGCCCCGTCGTTGTGGAGCTTGAAGCCAGCGACGTGTGTGTTGTCTCCCTTGAGATCACGCGCAGCCATCCAGTCGAGCGCCGTGTCAAGGTGGAGCTATCCCTGAGTCTGATGGGGTACACCATCCTCAGCGTATTCTTTGTTGAAGGTGTCTGCGGTCCAGCATCGTTCAAGTCACTTCCAGAAGAAGTGCTTCCATTCACTCATTCCAGGAGAAGGTGAAAAGATTTGAATCGCCCGGAATTCTCAGAGGAATCGTCTGGCTCAAGTGTACATATTTTCTATTCAAGACGAACAAGTCTTCACCCCGTCTACAGCATCATTTTGACCAAGCTTGTTGAGTTCTTGTTTCTTTCACTTTATCCATTTCACATCTAATTGTGTATAGTCAGTGGTTTTGTCCGCGTTGTAGTACATTTTATATCCAGGCACATATCCTTTGAATAACCGATGTGCTGGTGAATTTGGAGGCTTCTGTTTTTCAGCTGTGAATATAGTTAAGCCTTAAATCTACTTATTAATTCGTGTGATTGTTTGATTGTTTTTGTGTATAAAAGGTCTCAGTCAAAAGAATAACTATTTGCTTGTGTGTATGAAAGGGAGTGGATGACGTTTGCATGCGTGCCTTTCTGAATGTCTGTGATGTGAAAGCGGAGTGAAAGTGTGAGACCGCCTTACGTTACAGTGGTGACCCCGTTTACGTCCCCTTTCATTTGAGTTCATTTTTCAAAAAAGAAAAGACTCTCTCTTCTCTGCCTACTTTTTTGCGTTCATTAATTTCAGTCTGAATGTTTGTTAGTTGTTAGTTCCCGCCTCCAGGTGTGCGGGGTGGAGGCACTTTTTAAGTGTTAGGTTCGCTTCCACGAGGGCCGAGTCTATTTTCCTGCCTGTTTGTACTATCCTCTTACTCTTTGCTACCTGTCCTGTTTAGTTTTTTTTGGATCTCTTCCATTCTATAGCGCCTTACTCCCTTTGTGTAGATTTGTGTAGTACTGGGGCCTTTTATGTTTTAAATTGTCACAGCCAGTGATTTTTTGTGTGTGTGTGTGTATATTTTAGAAACAGTGATTAATTATTAGTTTACGTTAAATATTTTTTTGAAGTAGAAAGAAAAACAAAACTTAGAAGCTTTATTTACTTATATTTTGTGTGTGTGCGCGCATTGTGGCTGATTAATATTTTTATTCTCTAAGTGTAGTTTTGTATTGTGTTGTGTAAATAGTGAATTGATTTTTCTACTCTGTATTTGTATAGTCACTCAGTGATATTTGGTGGATTTTAATTTACTCTGCACTTGTTTTGTCACTCAGTGATACTTTGTCTATTTGTATCCTACCTGGTATTTGCATTATCAGTCAGCATGTCTGACGTACAGGTCGAAAGGTTTGACATGTACATGGCACAAGGCCAAAAGTTAGGTCATACAGGTCAGGACCTAGAGAAGTACATTGAAAAATGTCTTGAGAGAGATGAGAGAGCATTGGAAAGAGAAAAGGAAAAAGAAAGACAAGAAAGAGAAAAGGAAAAAAAAGATGGAGATCGAAAAAGAATTACAAATAGAAGAGTCAAAGAGATTAGCTGAAGAAAAAAAGATGGAATTTGAGCTCAAGAAACATGAGTTGGATATTAAGGCACTAGAGCTAAAGAAATCTGAGGACTCAGGTGATTTCAGTACTCAGGCTTCGAACCGTGGTGGTCATCATGGCAGTTCTAAACCATTCAACTTTCCTAAATTGCCCACATTTAAGGAAAGCATAGACTCTATCGATGCATTTCTGTACCGTTTTGAAACTCATGCAGAGGCTTTGAATTGGCCCAGGGAAAAATGGCCAGTGTTCCTTAGTGCAGTTTTGGAAGGCACAGCACTCAGTATGTATCATGGTTTGTGTGCGTCCGGCAAAGTTGAGTACGAGGTTCTGAAACAATGCCTTCTCACCAAATTTCAGTGCAGCGCCGAAGGGTTTCGTGAGAAATTCAGATCTTGTCGCCCAGAGGCTGAGGAGTCTTTCAAGTCGTACGGTACGCGAATGACTCACTTACTACAGCGGTGGATTGAATTGTCTGACACTGCTCATGATTATGATTCATTGTTTGACATGATTTTGTGCGAGCAAATTTTGCAAAGCGTTTCCAAAGATTTGGCAGTCTTTTTGCGCGAGCGAAATTTGAAAACATCAAAACAGCTGCTTGAGCATGCCGAGAGCTACCGACTAGCTCGACCAAACAAAAACCTTGCGAGAAAAGCGGATGCGGGTCTAGCTGCGTCAGTAGCCGTCCCACCACTCAAAGATGAGAAGAAACACGGGAACAATCGGTACCGTGGTGGAAGAGGCAAGTCGCAAAATCTTCGCGGTAGTTACCAGAGTGGAAACTATAGCGGAAACGATTCAGGTGGTTACTCTAATGACCAGAGTCAGCGGGGAGCCGCGTACACCCCTCGTAGAGGTCAAGGGCCGCGTGGTTCTCGAGGTCGTGGACAGTACCACGTGACTTACGGACAACAACAGCAACAGAACACAACTGACGGACAGATGGACGGACAAAGCACGAACGTACTGACATGTTACAAGTGTCAAGGAAAAGGACACACTAAAAGACAATGTCCGAGTACGACATTTTACCCCCCAGTGAACTCAAACGCACAGAGCGCAAATTTGTCAGTTTTGTGTTCAGCTGCTGACGTTTTGAGTAAGCTGAAACTAGAGCAGGGAAACTGCAATGGCTTTAACTGTTCAGTGCTTCGTGACACAGGAGCTACAACAGCAGGTGTGCGCAAAGAATTGGTCCAGCCACACCAATACTTAGGTCGGGATCAGTGGGTCATTTCTTTCGGAGGAAAGTCCGAATGTTTTCCTCTGGCCTTAGTTGACGTTGACACTGACTGTTACAAGGGACCACTTGAGTGTTGCGTGATTGACGATCCTGTGGTTGATCTGATCGTAGGGAATGTTCAGGGTGCGTCAGAGGTAACGGGCATTGTTGGAAATGTGCAATGTGCAGCAGTTATGACACGCTCTATTGCAAAGAAAGAGAAGTTGGCTCCAAAACCTCTCGCAGCTCCTATCCCTCAATTGTCAGTGACAAAAGATGATCTGTGCAAGTTTCAGCGCGAGGACGACTCACTGAAACCTTTGTTCGAACTCGCACGCACAGGAGAGAAGAAAACTCTTGGTGCAAATTCTTTCTTCTTTGTCATTGATGACGGCGTGTTGGAAAGATACTTCTACAAATCTTCCAAAGATTGTAGTGGAGAGGCACTGCCACAGATAGTAGTCCCAAAGACATTGAGACAGACAGTACTGACAACATCGCATGACGGGTTGTTAGCAGGACACTGTGGGATCAGACGTACTGTAAACAAAATACAGCAGCGATTCTTTTGGCCAGGCTTATCCAGAGATGCCCAAATGTTTGTACAAACATGCGACATTTGTCAGAAGGCAGAGCATAGGAGTAGAACACCTCCCATCCCACTCGAGTTCATGCCTCGCATTCAGGAACCGTTCAAGCGAGTAGCCATTGACATAGTTGGTCCGATCAATCCCCCGACTGAGGAAAAACACAGATACCTGTTGACACTCATTGACGTAGCAACTAGGTTTCCGGAAGCAATCCCCCTGAGAAACATCGACACAGTCTCGGTAGTCGAAGCTCTTTTCTCGATTTTTGCACGTTTGGGAATCCCCGAAGAAATTCTGTCAGATAGAGGTTCTCAGTTCACTTCGGAGATGATGGCAGAGTTCCGTAGATTACTGTCTATCAAAGGGGTACACACTTCACCATATCATGCCCAAGCGAACGGGATGGTCGAACGTTTTCATGCAACGTTGAAAGCTATGTTGAAAAAGCTCATGGTGAAACAACCACGCCAATGGCACAGGTACATACCAGCTCTATTGTTTGCGTGCCGGGAAAGCCAAAACGAAAGTACGGGCTTCTCCCCTTTCGAGCTCTTGTTCGGCAGAAAACCTAGAGGTCCGATGGATCTGCTAGCTGACTCTATGCTAGAGAAATCGTCATCTGATGAAGAAAAGACAGTGTGTCAGCACCTAGTTGATCTTAAAACGATCATTGCAGACACGTGTCAACTCGCTCATGATGAGGTTGACAAGGCTAGGATTAAGCAGAAAGTCTATCATGACAGAAAAGCCAGAGACAGAAAGTTTGATGTCGGTGACGAAGTTCTGGTCATGTCCCCTACCGCATCTAATAAGCTTGATTTGCATTGGCACGGTCCTTTCAGAGTCACAGAACTAGTCGGTCATGACTATCGAGTTGACATCGGAAAAGGAACGAAAGTCTACCACGCGAACATGCTGAAAGCGTATAGGAACCGTAAGAAAGCGCCAAGTTCGGTCATTACTCGGTTTGATAGGGTACTATCGCCGGTATGTCCCCAACTTTGCCACACTCACAGCGCCAATGACAGATTTGTTAGCGGGAAAAGCTAAGAAAGCACTGAAATGGACGGATCAGTGTGAGAGGTGCACTGAAAGAAATTCAGAGAATTTTGTCTTCTGAACCCGTTTTGCTGCTACCTGACTTAACTCTCCCTTTTGTCGTTCGTACGGACGCTAGTTCGACAGGAATAGGAGGAGTGCTGATGCAGGATCGTGATGAGGAATTACATCCGGTCTGTTTCGTGAGTAGGAAACTGCTACCGCGAGAGACTAGGTACAGTACGATTGAACGCGAGTGTCTCGGCATTGTTTGGACTTTGTCTAAACTGCAAAGATACTTGTGGGGTCAGTCCTTTGTACTTCAGACAGATCATAGGCCGCTACAGTATCTGCTGAAAGGAAAGTTTCAGAATGCCAGGATCATGAGGTGGGCTTTAACTCTACAGGAATTTGTGTTTGAAATTGAAGCCATTCCAGGTACTCAGAATGTTTTCGCAGATTTGCTGTCACGTTCTGACTGTGATCAAGTCGTTCAGGGTATTCAGTAGTATCCTTTCTGAGCATCGTGAGATTAGACAGAAAAAAAAGAAACTCGGTCGTTCTTTTTTTTACCCCGAGAGGGGGGAACTGTGACAAACCGCATTTATGGGGTTTTCATTGATTGTGTGTTTGCCGTTTTCAAGGGTGTATTTTCATGTGTAGTGTTAACTAGTGTTTTAGACAGGTAGTACTGTACTGGAGTTTATCCCAGTCTACCTAACGTTTTCACGTGCGGGAAAATGTTTATGCACGCCTATAGCGGTTGCTTGAGTTTTACTCTGTACGAGAGACTGTGGTAACACAAGTAGACGTGAGTTGTTGTCAGCTTACGAAGTGAGCAATTGCGACAAAGATTGTACGCAGTCCTACTATTTACCGGTGGAGGGAACAGGTCTCTTTTTTTCCCCACCCGGCTTCTTTTGTGTTCCGTATGCCATAGCGCTACAGGTATGTTTGATTTTTGAATATTGTTTGTCTATTTCAAGACCAAGTGGATTGTGTGGTAACCCTATGGGTAACTTGATGCTATTATGATGTATATCTGATTTAGTTCTGAATGTTGGACTTCTCAAATGGTTATTTAAATGAGAGAATTTTTGGTACGATGTTTTGAACTTCATTCTTGTGAGGAATCAGTTGTGAGAATATGGTTTGAGGTTGATGATGAGGATATAAGTTTGAACTGTTTGATATTGTATAGGTACTTGGTAACTGGAAGGTGAATTTGTTGAGAATTTCTGATATCAATTCATAACTGGAACTTTCGAGATCGATGTCAGATGTTATTCTTGTTCAAATGGAACTTTGTTCAGGATCAAAGTTAGTTTATGGAGAAGAAATACTATCCGAGATAGTGGTAGTAATTACGGGTTAATATTGTACAGGAACGACGCCGGAGACCCGGTGAGCTGACCGCATTGTAATATGTCCGCCTGATCAGCGTACACGACACCATGTTTGTCTTCTATTGTCTGCCCCGTCGTTGTGGAGCTTGAAGCCAGCGACGTGTGTGTTGTCTCCCTTGAGATCACGCGCAGCCATCCAGTCGAGCGCCGTGTCAAGGTGGAGCTATCCCTGAGTCTGATGGGGTACACCATCCTCAGCGTATTCTTTGTTGAAGGTGTCTGCGGTCCAGCATCGTTCAAGTCACTTCCAGAAGAAGTGCTTCCATTCACTCATTCCAGGAGAAGGTGAAAAGATTTGAATCGCCCGGAATTCCCAGAGGAATCGTCTGGCTCAAGTGTACATATTTTCTATTCAAGACGAACAAGTCTTCACCCCGTCTACAGCATCATTTTGACCAAGCTTGTTGAGTTCTTCTTGTTTCTTTCACTTTATCCATTTCACATCTAATTGTGTATAGTCAGTGGTTTTGTCCGCGTTGTAGTACATTTTATATCCAGGCACATATCCTTTGAATAACCGATGTGCTGGTGAATTTGGAGGCTTCTGTTTTTCAGCTGTGAATATAGTTAAGCCTTAAATCTACTTATTAATTCGTGTGATTGTTTGATTGTTTTTGTGTATAAAAGGTCTCAGTCAAAAGAATAACTATTTGCTTGTGTGTATGAAAGGGAGTGGATGACGTTTGCATGCGTGCCTTTCTGAATGTCTGTGATGTGAAAGCGGAGTGAAAGTGTGAGACCGCCTTACGTTACACACCTATTGTTTGTTTACCGTCAAAATGGAAGAACAAATCTATGGGACTGCATGACAAGAAACTGCCTGATAGAGGGTAACAATGACTGTTCATATGAACAGGTTTATTGCTATTACAAATACAGTAATAATCATTCTTGGGCACTGACTGATCATCGGAAGAATGAAACAAAAATTATCAGAAACTGAACTAAAAAAAAACAAAAAAAACCCACTGAATTCATAAACCCGATTCTGGAAAGCCGAACACTATCATTTGTGATTGCCAAACACATACCAGCGACCATGAATCCTACATGTAGATACCACTGGGCTGAGGAATCTTCGAAACTAACATGCGTCATGTATCTTTTGTTTTGGCAACAGCCATTTTGACCTACTGACACACGAACATAACAGTCGTTGGTTCTTCTCCTTTTACAAGCGAAATGCTGAAATCGTGTACCGTGTCAGATAATGACAAGGCCAAAGACTGATTATTTACCGTATTTTCAGACCGGCTCAGGTTGTAGTACTTCTCATTTCCAAAGTCCAAAATTGTCGTCTGCTGTGTACGTGGTATGATTTTTGCGGACGGCGAAGGATCTCCGCTCAGTCAGAGTGAGCCTCGCCTTCGAGTCGTCTGCGAATGTCCTTCACCTTGTTCTAAAATTTCACAGCCTGAGTTTCAAAGTATGAATTTTTGCAATTTGAACTTCAAAGTGTTGTTTGCTGAAAGACGAACAAGGAGGAATGGCCCCATCCCATGAAGTTGTTTCTCCAAATTTCATGCTATGTCATCTGTTTTGTTGTTTGTTGTTGTTGTTGTCAGTTGTTTTTCTTCCTCTTTTCAAGTGTGTAAGACCTATCAAAGATATTAGACCCGCCGCTATAGCGGATCTAGAATCTTAAAAGAGAGCGAGAGAGAGAGGGTGAGTGGGTGGGTGTTTGAAGTTTTAACGTCCTTTTCCACCACATGCGGGTGATATCAAAGGCGGGGCAACGATGAAGAAGCTAGCACGAATATTTGGCCCCAGCGGGGATTCGAACTCACGACCAAGCATTGTATGTCTTGTATGGTGAAACGTCACAGTTTTTTTTTTGTTTTTTTTTTAATCATCGAAAGTTGCTACTGCGCGCAGCGAAATCTGCCCCATCCTACAAAGTTGTTTCTCTACACAAAAACAATTTAAAAAGGGACGAAGATGGCTGTTTGATGTCAGCATTGAGAACTGCGCTGTCCGTGTCAACAAGGGGAATCCCCTACTGCTGCGGTTTACGCTCAAGTCGGAGGAAGTAAAACTAGGCGTGTCTTGAGGCTTTTTTCTTCTTCTTCTTCTTCTTCGCGGACTTGCAGTGAATGCACTGCTGGCTAGCTCGCACAAAATTATAGTATGCTGCTTGGCCTCTGTACACAAAGAACGGCTGTTTTGGCGGAAACAAGGGTATGAGGGGGGGGGGAGGAGGTGTTTCATGTTACTGAAAGGCAGGAAAGCGAAAACAGATCTACATGTATATAAAACTGACGATTTAAGTTTCTCAGTTTTCGCTGCACTGTTAATGTCGTTCAAGTTTTACGGCAGACGTGAAACAACAATTAATCTCCAGCACATTCTTTAGCTTTTGTGTTGTAGTTTTCTTAATGCTGCTATGCTGGTCGGTGTATCCGAAGAAATTTTTTTTAAACAACAACAACAACAACAAAACACCTTTCTTTCACATTCTTTGAAAATATCGCTGTTGACTTCAACGATCCCGATCGAATCCCCGGGTTTACCCGACGAGAGTTTTTCCTTACTTACACGGCAAAACAATCTGTTGTTGATTGTTCTTATAGGTCATGTTTATCTCTCTCCTTGGGTCGTGTACTGTGTGTAGCCACAGAGAAGTACGTATACGACACTCGATGTACTCGTTACAGGGACCCGCTAAATCGGGGTCCTTTCGGACTGACAGAATTGAAAAGAACTGAAGCACTCCTACATCAGTCCACATCTTGTGATTATTTTCCGGTAACCTAGTGGCCAGATATTCACACACAAACACTGGCTTTGTAAGCTCTATCAACCCTTCTTCGCGCGAGCGCAGCTTAGAGCAGACGACACTACGCGCAAGGAGTTCAAGGTGAAGGACGTTGTCGTAGTGCAGGGGAATCCCCCCGGCCACACGCCGTTTTACTCCGCAAGCTACATCCGCTTATTAAAAAAAAAAAAAAGAAAAAAAAAGTACGGTCTCTATGTTATGTCCAAAAGCTTGTAGGCGGCTTCTAAATCATGTGCACAGTAATGTGATGAGGGCAACGATAAATATTCATGCGACTTTGGTGTATTTATAAATCTTTAATAAACTTTGACACGCCGTCTACCCTGGGTAGCGAACGCAACCAAGCATGACCAATTTCAGACGCCATGATACCAAGGTGTAGATGTGAGTATACCTATATTTCTTTTTAGCTAAAACCTGAGAAACAATCTACAATCTAACCCCAAAACAGCACTGCCTATATTCAATATTCTATAATTGTGATTGTATAGATTTTATTCATCCTTTCGACTTCTTGTCATTTTCAAGCTGTCTATCTTCGCACAGATGTCGGCTTAAATAATAATATACACTCAACAGCTGTGTACTTCCCTTCAACAGCTTGCCAAAATCAAAATGGCGCGACGTAAAAGCACAGTCAATGTGCTGCTCGATTTTTTTGTATACATAATTTATACATGCCACAGACATTTATGGACAACAGAGCTACGTAGATGGACATATCATGTTACTCTAAAGAATATCATGTAGAACAAACATATACAACACACACGCACGCGCGCGCACACACACACACACACACACACACACACACACACACACACACACACACACACACACACACAATGATCCAAATAGCAATCCAAATAGTGACAACAATAATAACAGTGTAAAGAAGGAATAATTAAAAATAAATAAAAACACTCCCTCACAACATACACAAACATTCCACCTGAGTTATACTGTGTATCGCAGTACACCATAGCAAAGACATTACATTACCAATGTAATGTCTGATCATAGACAATCATGATACTAATCAAGGGAAGCAACTTGCTTTGTACTTAATACAGCTGCTTGTTTCAGTTCGTACTAAATCTCTGCTGGATCCTGCGAAATCTAAAACGGATTTAAGGGCTGCTAGCCTCAAAACAAAACACCCTCAGTCGGAGCTCACAAATTTTATTAACACTTGCAGATAAGAAAAAGTTGTGAAACTACAACTAAGTAAAACAAAATATGCACAGCCAACTGCGCACGCTCGCCAGCCACACAAACATGCACCCACAACAGATGCGCCACTAACAGGTAAAGCCACATACACCCCACGCTGCACGCACACACACGTACATCAGCTAATAACTACAATGATAAACGACAAATAAGACACTTGATTAAAAAAAAAAACACACACACACACAAAAAAAACACCAGTGTTGTTATCTTAATAGTTATCCCCCTAATTCTCCCTATATCACAGAAATAATTTTATTACTTATGCTAGAAGATTAGAATCGGGAGGGAGGGACGGGGCAACGAGCGAGCAGGTGCGGTCCCCACGGCCGCCAGGCACCGGCTGAGCACGGAAAAGAATACGGAACTGCTAACGCGATATAACGCGTGCTACACGAGGAAAAGCACTGAGTAGTTTTCAACACGCTGCTTCGTGCCTGCCGCATGCACCGAGACTCCAATACATGAACTCACCTTAACACATCAACCCACAAATCGCGTGCTGCACTGGTAAACGCACTGAGCAAGACGACCCCGTGTGCTACGTTTTGAGGACGCCTGTACCTAGGCTACCCCTTTGTTCCGCTGCAAAGCGCTGGTGTATATTACGAATAGATAAATCCCGTCTGGTTCCACGCTAGTGAACAGAATGAAAACAGTCGGCTACAGCCTGTCTTGAAAAGTAGACGTGTCAGTGTACCGTAGCTGCTCTAGATAAAGATACAGACAGGTCTTTTGTCACTTGAAGTTATATACAAAAACATGATATACGTCATAGGAATGCGCGTTGGTGTTGTCCATTCACTCATCACTCTCTCATTCTATACTTTACAGGACATACTCTACATTAAATAAATGACACAATCGGTGAAACGAATTAAAATAACGTGCGTGCGCGCGCACGCACACACACACACACACACACACCAATTAAGGAACTAAAAAATTATTTACCCCCCCCCCCAAAAAAAAAAATAATAATAATAATAATAATATAACAAAAATCATTATTCACAACTAATCCAACACATATAATGAGTACTGAGTCGCTGGACAATCAATATTCTTACAATTCATTAATGAACATGTCCGATCAGAATATATATTAAACAACAATAAGAAATAACTAACAGAAGTACTGACAATAAGGTATATCATTCACGGTCACACTTACATACACATGGAAGGGGAGTTTGAAATATAACACTCAAGCGGCAGTAAAAAGCCAAAAGACACCACGGTCTACCCCATGTTTCATTTTCAGCTGGACCCAAGTGTTGTCCTGGGGCCGCATGTAAAAGTCAGGGCTAGGGAGTTTAGTCCCGGGTTAGAGTCTAATCTCGAACTAAAGTAGCTCTAGGGTTAAATTTTCTGTTGTTTTTTGTTTTAAATCAGGAAGCGGGTCCATTCTACCATGGTGCCTAAGCCGTTATAGAAGGACTTTTGTCTTTCTTTCTTCGCTTCCTTGTTTATTTAATTTCGTCTTGGGGTTTCTTTTCTCCTAGTCTGGGGTTAGGCCCGTAGCCGTGGGTTAAATTAACACGGGCCCTGGATTTGAAGCGAAATGGACCAAGCAACAGACGGTCCAGCCCCGGTGACGTCAGGGGTGCGAACAACGGACACCAACGCAGATGGGTGGAAGGACCCTGGGATAAACATGGCGGATGTACAGGCGGTGCTAGCAGAGGCAGGCTTGGAGATGGAGGTGGTGAACGACCCTTCAGGTGAGCAGTAGCTCTGTATCAAAAGACGACAAGATCAGTATTAGTCCAGTAGTCTGCTTTGGAAAAAAAAAAAAAAAAAAAAGCTCTGTATCAAAAGACGACAAGATCAGTATTAGTCCAGTAGTCTGCTTTGGAAAAGAAAAAAAAAAGAAAAAAGTATTAGTCCAGTAGTTGTATCTTCAAGTCAAGTCAAGTCAAGTCAAAACACTTTATTTATCCCACAAGGGGCAATTCATCTTCGGACGGGCTCAATAACTCATTATGACAAAATATTATAAAAGATATAAGAGCATATTAAAATCAAATCATTAAAAAAATAAGTTCAGATGATTAACCATAACACACACACACACACACACACACACACACACACACACACACACACACACACACACACATAACTAATACTTCATTGTAATTTTCACACTTATTCAACAGCAGCAACACACACACACACACACACACACACACACACACACACACACACACACACACACACACACACACACACACACACACACACACACACACACACACACACACACACACGCCGTATTTATCACAGATTGTTCAGTAGACGGACGGCAACGGGAACAAATGAAAGTTTCCGTCTATTTGTCTTACATGCTGGGCAGCGATAGCGACGACCTGACGGCAGAGACTCAAACTCGGGGAATAAAATGTGGTGACAGTTAGATAAGATGGAACTAACTTTCCTCAGCACCTGTTGTTCGCAAAACACAGTTAGATCTCTTGTTGTTCTCCAATCACTTTGGAGCAGATGCGTACAACTTTTTGCAGACTATTTTTGTTTTTTACACTAAGATTAAAATACCAGCATATAAAGGAAAAGGTTAAGACACTTTCGATAAATGAGTTGTAAAACAGTGTCAAGATGGTTATGTCAACACCAAAGGAGTTCAGCTTCCTCAAAAAATACAGCCTTTGATGACATTTCTTTAATACTGCTTCTGTATTTTCATCCCAGGTAAGTTTGTTGTCAAAGATGGTGCCAAGGTACTTATATTTGGAAACTAACTCCACTTTCTGATCATGAATAACGGTAACTTGTACTTGTTCCATCATCTGTTCTGTTCGTGGTTGAGGTGTGGCCTATGGACGCACAGTGTAGACAGGGCTGATTGGTAGTAGTAGTAGTAGTTATATTGGACTGGGCAGAATAGGCACAAAATAAGTAATGGTCACAAAGGCTGAACACTTGTATTACATTTTTGTAATACCAGGGGCGCCGGAACCGGGGGGGCAGGGGGGGGGGGCACTTGCCCCCTGTACCCAAGCAGGGGGGGGCAAGAGTATCTTTTTGCCCCCCCCCCCTGGAAAATCAGGTGACTATGGCAAGAGGGGGGGGGGCAAAGCCATGGTCTTGCCCCCCCTCCCTTCCCCTACCTCCCCCTACCCCTCTTCCTGCTCTCTCCCTCATCCCACCCAACAGAGAACTCAGTTTAGCCGTTGCATGAAATATCAAAACGACTTGACAGAAAGTTGTCTGATAATCACTTTTGCCCCCCCTCCCCCACCCCCCGCTTTTCACTTTCTTCCAGCAACGTCCTTCCTTTCAGTGGATCCCTGGTTCGTAAAGGTTTTTGTCTGCGCAGCATCTGAACGACCCCCCCCCCCCCCCCTCGCTTTTCACTTTCTCCGGGCAACGTCCTTCCTTTCACTGGCTCTGGGATTCTGAGATTGTGCCCCCCCCTCCCCCCAACATCTTCCGGCGCCCCTGAATACAGTTGTTGTTGTTCGTTTGTTTGTGTTTTTCAATAGTTGTTGTTGTTTTGGGGGAGGGTTGTTGTGTTTGCTTATTATTGCAATACAGAATTTCGTCAGATGTCATTGTATTGCGTGCAGAATTTTCAGTAGCTACCAGTAACATAGACAGTGCAGGATACTCACAAACGGTAACGGTTGAGACAAGAGTTGTCTGCCGTGTGGCTGAGTTACCACGAACATTGATAGTAGCAGTTTGCTGTGCGTGCGTGCGTGTGTGTGTGTGTGTGTGTGTGTGTGTGTGTGTGTGTGTGTGTGTGTGTGTGTGTGTGTGTGTGTGTGTGTGTGTGCACGCGCGCGTTCTTTTTTTTCCAGAACAATCCGTGCCAGTCCAGCTGCTCACGGCTGATGGTGATCTGGCTTTACCATTTCAGGACTGGCAACCATCATTCTTACAAAGTAAATACAACATGACCCTGTATGCTTTATTTTCCGGTACTATCCGGGATAACCAAGCTGGTACAACATAGGACTTTCGAGGCAAGCGAGCTGTTACTAAAAGTTGTCTACATCTGGTCTCTTGGTTGCCGAACAAGATCGCCGAGCAGTTTGTTGTTGTTGTTGTTGTTTAACTTGGGGAAAAAAGTCCATTTATTTGCAGTACAAACGTTATCGTAAAGAAAGTGCACAATATCATGATTTATGGAACAATCTCCAAACATTGTTATTTGAACTCCACTTGCGTCTCGTTGCGAGTCTGAATGCCGGCGTGTGGCTCAAAATTGTTCTCGTGTTTTCCTTGTTTTCACTATCGTCATGTGGAAAATATACTGGCTAATTTACGCTGATTATGATTGTTGCGAATGGACCAGTGTATCAAAATGCAGTTAACGTTTATGAGGCAGGGGGTGGGGGGGGGGGCGGAGGGGGGGAGGAGGGGGGGGAGGCGGTGTTACTGTGCTGACTTGTTCTGCAGCTCTACCTAGCATAAGAAAAGCTTAAGCAAAGGAAACAGTTCTCTGGAAAAAAAAAATGCAACCCAAAAAAACCCCAACAAAAACCCCAAACAACAACAACAAAAAAAGACAACCAACCAAACAAACAAACAAAAAAGCAAGAAAACACACAAACAAATAAATCTTCCAAATAGCAAAATTTTTTTGTTAAAGGCGCGTCTTAACTATAGCCGAAGAAGTCCTCGGCGATGACAACCGAACTTCTTCGGCTTCATTCGGCGTGGCCTCCACGTACTAACTAGGCGTCAAGCATTCGTGACATGTGACCGAAGGAAAATAGCAATGGCGCCGATTGTGAGCTTACCAGTGAAGTGCGTCTCGTAGCAACTGTAGCTGTTGAGGGAAATCAAGGGGTTACACGACAACATGGCTTTACGCACTCAAAAGGGCACTATCTGAACTAATCAATGTGACCCAACTGCACCATGAATTGCATTAAAAACCGAAATAATCATCAACGAAACCACTGAACCGACAGACAGTTACGAGCCGGTACACCGGCGTAGCAGACGGTCACCAGCACACGGCGGAAGAAAAACGTATTACCAACAACAATGTCGCGGTTTCAGTTGCATCAATTTTAGCAAACAAAATCAAAATTCTACACTACCTCAGTAATCAGAGTGACGCAAGTGAGCCATGAAAGTTATAGATGCCTGAAATATCAGCGACTAGAACGTTGACTCGGTACTCATGTGACGACGCGGCGACTGAGCCTCCACGCGAGCAGACGGCGTTAGCATGCGAAGCAAAAACGCTGTAATTACAGATATTTCGCATTCTTACTTCACCTGTAACATTGTAAGTCAAATGTACACTATCCTTACTAATCAATGTATTCCAGCAGCACCAAGAAACTTCTTCATTGCCGAAATATTAATGCTTGTAACTTTGAACCGACACCGGCCATGTGCGAGCGCGACCCTCCGCCATCTTGAAATCAGATAGCTGGCGAATCTGGACCAGCCAATCAGATAGCGTCTGGCGAAATCATTCGAGGTTGATCGCGAATCTTCGCTCAACATGTTGAGCGAAGCCCAAACAGCCCAAAATCGCTTCGCGAGGCCCCAAAATGTTTCGGGCGAAGCGTGTTTTGTTCGGTCTTCGGGGTTGATCGCTATAGTTAAGACGCGCCTTAAAGGCATACATTTGACGGATTCCCACAAAAGGACAAAGGATGAACAGGGGCAAATGGAGTTACTGCATGGTATCAATGGAAAGTGCAAAAAAGGCTCTCCCTTGGTATAAGAATATTTTTGTAGCACAGTGAAGGCCTGAGATAGGTCTGTTAAAAAAATATTATTGAAAAGCGCCATTCTGAGAAAACGGCAGGGTGTAGGTGTCATATGCGAATCGTGCCAGCGTGGCGTGGTTGTAGTAAATACTCTTTTTTAGCGTTTATGCGTTATATTCAGCCTTCATTATGTTCTGCCAGGTTGCATCAGTTGTTTAAAAGACTTGAAATGGGGAAAAAATTCAAAATCGCTACAACTAACACACTATCCCCTCCCCACCCCACCACTTTGTTTGTGTGATTTGTTGTGTGTTTCTTGTTGTTGTTGTTGTAGTAGTAGTAGTAGTAGTAGTAGTAGTAGTAGTAGTTTTTGTTGTTGTTGATTTTTGTTCTTTTTCCATTTTCTCAAAACTACCTCCTTGTCCTCTTTTTGTGAGGTCCAGTCACATACATGTTTACACTGAAATGCTCTTTTGTAGAGCGTCCAGAGAAGAACAGGACAAAAATAACAATAGTTCATAATTATGTTAAGAAACTACAAAAATGTCCCAACAGATAACAGCGAAGTGACCATCGACAGTGACCGGTCCCGCTACGTTCACACGGACGACATGGACGATGCTGTGGATGCGCTAGACACTCACGGACGAGTGGTGCTGTGTGGACCCCCGGGCTGCGGCAAGACCATCCTCGGACACGCCCTCCTTAGACGATACCGGAGGCGGGGCTTCAAGCCTTACGTCATCGCACGCTTGCAAGACTGGCACATGCATATTTCGGAGGGGAGAAAGAGTGTTGCATTGTTAGACGGGGTGCTAGGTAGTGTGCGACTCGACTCACAGAAATACGAACATTGGCAGACCATCATCTGCAGCGTTCTTGAGTTGAACAGGACAAGAGACTGTCTGCTGGTGCTCACCCTGTATCCCCACATTCTGCGCGAGCTGCACGTGCTGGATGCCGGTACTGACAGTCCGCTGCTGGAGTCGATGGTCGTGGTGCGTGTAATGAATAACCCGCTGGACGAGGAGCTCAAGAGAGAAATGCTGACGGTTCATCTGAAGGAGCTGCATCTCGACACGGACGAGCAAGACGCCCTGGTGACGGAGATTCTGCAGAAAGATGTCAGCGGCAGCGCCTTCCCCTGGTGTTGTCGGCAGTTGGTGAGAATGTTAAGATCGTCAGTCAATACTAGCGTGTCTGAAGATGACGACGATCCTATCCCCCTTTTCAGGAGTCAGCTGAGTAACTCATACATATTTACTAACCCGGCTATGGCTTACTCTAAGCTACTACTGCGCATGTTTCGCGATCGTGAACACGGCGAAACGATGGCTGTGCTGATGGCAATGATCATGCTGGGTTTGGGTCGCTTCCTGCACAATCCAGGACGAGTTCAGGCACAGCTGGAAACACTCGGCTTACGAAATTTGTCCGACTACCGTCTGGAAGAATACGCTGATGTTCTGAAGGGCTCCATTCTGAATGAGAACGGCGATGGTCTTTACAGTCGTGTCATTTATGACGCTGTAGGACTTGCTATGGGCCGCTCCTTCGCCCTGCCGATTTTGCTGAAGGTTTGTGACGTCAGGTTCCTCGTGGAGCACGTGCGGACGAAAGAGACCTCTGAATTCTCCGTCACCATAGGCTCCAGCCCAGAAGACCGCCAGCTGCTGATGCAGACGATGTACGACCAGATGGTGCACGGCAAGCTGCCTGAGTTGTGTCAGCACCCTGCCCTCCACTGTCCGCAATTCCTGCAGGAGTTTGAGGCGTTCTGTCGGGAAAGGGAAAACTACGTTGAGCGCCTAACAAATGCCACGGACGCAGTTCACAGAATGCCACTGATCTACTGGTCTGTTTGGGGCCCCTCAACAAAGCTCTCGGATTGGTGTCTAAAGCTACTAAAGGAGAATCCACAAAGGTGTCCGGCAGTTGGTGTAATTCTAAAGGCCGCGGTTGTGTTTGGTCTGGTGAGCGCTTATATTCAAAGAAAACCCGCATTTGGGCATTTACTACAAGCTGATATCACCAAGCACACCCACCATGAGATAGCTTTCCCGTTACCTACCAGCGATCAATGCATCACAAAACAGATGCAAGCAAAGAAGATACACCTGATGACATGCATAAAACTTGGTTATTTTTGTTTCTTTCGCGGCCCTTGGTCTCCTGTGCCCGACAGCTTGGTTAAACTGCACATCAATGCCTCGGAGAACAGCGAAAAAGTTCACGTGGTCGTGCCCAGTAAAAACTGGTACCTGGCGTTCAGACTTCTGACTGACAAGAAAGTGGATGAGAGAGATGGGAAAGGCAATACATTTCTGCACGTGGCGGCGGCCACTGGAGACTTGGATGCTGTTAAGATTGCTGTTAAGAGCGGGGCGTCAGTCATAGCCAGAAACTGCAGAGGAGAGATGCCGCCACAGGTGGCAATCAAGAAAAAAAGCCCTGGGACTGTTAGTGCAGACCTTCAAAACGCGTGCAGGGATGGTGATCTGCAGACAGTCAGCGTTCTTCTGTGTACAGGCGTCGGTGTACACAGCACAGACTCTGAAGGCAACACACTGCTACATTCAGCTTGCACTGCCGGTCAGACAAACATCGCCTTCCATCTGCTCGGTCTAGAAGCTGATGCCGATGTGAAAAATAACGCCGGCATGACTCCGCTCCAGTGCGCATACAAGTTCAAACACAGAGACGTTGCAGATCTACTTGAGACTGTAGCCGCTGAGTTCAATATGGCGTTTCTCTCAGACATGGGAATATTTGTGTCCAAATACGCAGTCTTCACGTCAGTCTGCCAGGTGTTCGTGATTTGCCTGATGATTTTCCTGGCAGCCCAAATTGCCGTTACTCCGGTCAATTTGCAGTGGGGCCTGCTTCATTTTGCTTCTTTGACAGGTTTTACGCACGTATCACGCATCCTTACGTTTTTGGACTATGACGTCAATGCTCAGACCACGGAAGGCTTCACGCCCCTTTTTCTGGCTTGCCTATCTGGTAGGACAGAAACGGCCGATTTCCTGATACAAAACTCTGCTGATGTGAACCAAATCTCGATAGGTTTATCCCCAATTCATGCGGCCTGTTTGTCCAATAACCCGGAAACTGTTCGCTTACTGATAGCGCATGGCGCCGACATCAATCTGAAAGACTATGACGGGGTCACGGCGCTTCAAAATGCCATCTCATTCTGTGATGCGGAATTTGTTGATCTTCTCTTGCAGAATAGCGACGTCAACGTTGTCAGTGAAGATGAAACCACGCCGCTGCATAGAGCTTGTTCCACGGGTTGGACGAAAGTCGTTCTCCGCTTGATCCAGGCAGGTGCTGACGTGAATGCCAAGGACGGTTTCGGCTTCACGCCGCTGCATTACGCTGCCGAATCTGGATATTCAGACGCAGTTCTCCTTCTAATACAGAATCGAGCTGATGTAGATGCCAGTAGTGATGATGCAACCAGGCCTCTTCATTTGGCTTCTGAAGCAGGCCACACAAGTGCAGCTCGCATTCTCATAGAAAACAAAGCCGACATCAATATTAAGAACAAGAACGGAACTACGCCACTGCTTGCTGCTTGTGGTGGTAATCGCACCGAGACAGCAAAGTTTTTGATTCATCAAGGCGCTGATGTAAACATGAAGGACAACTTTGCCCCGCTTCACTTTGTCAGCTCCCATGGTGACATTGAAACTGCTCAGCTCCTGATAGAGAAAAATGCTGATGTCAACATTAAGACAATTAACGGCTTCACGCCCCTCCATTACGCCTCCGTTTATGGCCATGTTGAAATCGCCCAGATCCTGATACAGAACGGTGCTCAGTGAAGTGTATGCAAAGGGTACATCAGCTGAAGCGACACCTCTGGATTTTGCTTGTTTGTATGGCCAAAGTCGAGTCGCCTTGTTGCTTTTGCAGAATAATGCCTACGTCAGAACGACAAGCAATGGCGGGGATACGCCGCTCCATGTCGCATCATATTTACTGAGGCCGGACACGCGGAAATCGCTCGCCTTCTCATACAGAACCATGCGGACGTAAGTACACAAAACAAAAATGGCAACGCGCCCCTCCATATGGCAATTTCGTATGGCCACACAGAAACTGCTCGACTTCTGGTACAGAACAATGCGGACGTGAATGTCAGAAACAATAAGGGCGACACGCCTCTCCATTTTGCGATAGAAGGTGGCCACACAGAAGCCGTCCGACTTCTTGTACAGAATAAAGCAGACGTCAATAAAAAATAAAAATAAAAAAAAAAAACAGACGCGGATTTACGCCTCTCCAGATAGCTCTTTCGCATCCGGAAATCTCCCGCTTGCTGGTGGAAGGTCAGTGGCGCTGGCATCAACAAGAAGTGTGACGATGTGTAAAAAATAAGCGTGGAAACACGCCACTTCATGCTGCGTGCGAGTTTCGCCGTTCCGATGCCGCTTAACTTTTATTAGACAGGGAAGATGACGTCAGTGTTACAAATAACGAACGACAAACACCTTTCCATCTGGCGTGTTCTTCTGGAATTGTGAATATCGCCCAACTCCTGTCGAAAAGAAACGCTGACATTGAGGCGCCTAGTGATGGCGGACACACTAAACTTCATGCTGCTTGCGAGACCAAGACTAACGAACAAATGATTGTCGGAACTCGGATCCTCGTCAGACACAACGCTAACATCAGTACGAAGGATGCCAGGGGATTTACTCCTCTTCACGTCACTTCTTGGTCCGGCCTCACAGAAAATACTCGGATCCTCATATAGAGTAAAGGCTCGTTTCCATGCATCCGTTTTTGCTGACCGGCAAACCGCATCCGGCAAACCGGCAAACCGGCAAACTAACGAACAAGTAAAGAAAAAGAACGACTGTACCCATGTTCCGTTCCGTCAATCCGTTAATCCGTTTATCTGCCCGTTTAACATGTCCGGCAATGGCGAACGGTTGCTCTTCCGTTCCAAAGCAAAAACGGATTGCCGTGCCGGGTGATGGGAGATAATTCTCGGAGAAAACTCTGTGCTATATTCTCCCGCCATTTTCATTTTTCAATATGAAGAATGGAAAATACGACGCCGGTGTCATAGAGAAACTTATTAATATTGTGAGGCAACACCCCATGTTGTATGATGCAGCCGACGACAACTACAGCAACCGAAAACAAAACACCACCAAAACACCCTGTTGAACCACCCTTGATTGCACTGGCGCCATGCTTGCACACAAAAAAAGGAAAATATGGCGGGAAATCTATTGCACCTCCCAGTTGACGAACAGAGAGGCTGGCGGTATAAACGGTGAACATGGAAACAGACAGCCCGTCATACGGCAATCCGTTTTTCCAGCAAGTGACGGTTTGACGGATTGACGGATGTCTTTGCCGGTTACATGGAAACGGAACTTATGCTGATGTCAAGGGAACCGTTCGGCCATTATCGGACTGCTCTCGGAGTTTGGCGGGGGAAAGCTGTCGCCCGTGTTGCTTGTAAAAAATGTAGAGCGACAAATGTTCCAGTTCGATATTGCTGGTAGAATATCTCTTGAAAGCGGACTGCCCGCGGGCTAGAGAGAGAGAGAGAGAGAGAGAAACAACTTAGACCTGGTGGTGGTGGTGGTGGTGTATGTGTGTGTTCGTGTGTGTTACAAAATACTAAAACACGTATGATGCTGAAAAGTATGAAAACCAAGCACTGTATCCATGTAACGTGCTCTTTGTGCAAAACTGAACGTGAACAGTATATCTTTTTGTGATTTTAATGAGGATTCTGTTAATGGTGCAACTTTTACATGTACTTTTCGGAGTTTCTTAACACACTTCTGTACACTGGCAAAGCTTTCAGGTACACACTGATTTTGTGTTTGCCTAGCAAAGCAGTAAGATATTGTAGTTCTGTAGACAGTGTGTGTGTGTGTGTGTGTGTGTGTGTGTGTGTGTGTGTGTGTGTGTGTGTGTGTGTGTGTGTGTGTGTGTGTGTGTGCGCGCGCGCGTGTGTGTGTGTTGTAAATCGTTTCGAGTTTTGGGAGTAGAGAGTATCAGAATTCCCACTATCATTATTATTACTATTACATGTACTTTTCGGAGTTTCGTAACAGACTTCTGTACACTGGCAAAACTTTAAGGAACACACTTATTTAGTGTTTGCCTAGCAAAGCGATAAGATGTTGTAGTTTTGGAGAGAGAGAGAGAGAGTGTGTGTGTGCGTGTGTCAGTGTGTGTGTGTGTGTGTGTGTGTTGTTGTTGTTTTCTTATACATGTACTTTTCTGTGCCTTTTGCGAAATTTTGGTTGCCATATTGTCTGATTACCTTCCCCTGACCTCTGTGTGTGTGTGTATGTGTGTGTGTGTGTGTGTGTTCGTAAATCGCTTTGAGCTTTTGGAATAGACGCTATCAGAATTCCCACCATTTCCAGAACATGTATTATCATTAGTATTACTTTTATTATCTACGTGACATCCAGACTCAGACTCAGACAGAGTTTATTGTTTTTTAGGCCTTGGCCTATATCAACACATCTCACAAGTTGTTGTACATGTACATACATAGATATAATGAGAACTAGAGAGGCAAAAGCTTCCACGGCTCCCTTGTGACACAGGTCAAGGTTATGCACAAGAGTATGTTTGTACAGCTCTTATCACTATCCATTATCATGCCAAGTAACGTGTCTCTGGCGCTCTGAGTTCATGGCAATATTACAATTTTCCCTGAAACAGTTTGTATGGCCTTGACCTTGGGTCAAGGTCATTCAAATGAGATCTCATCAATGTCTATCATTATGCCAAGTTTGATGCCTCTAGCATTTGTAGTTCCTCCGAAAACAGTAATGTTAAAATTCACAACAGACAGCTTTAATGACCTTGACCTTCAGTCAAGGTCATTCAGAAAGGTAGGTCTCATTGCTGTCTATCATCATACCTCGTTTGGTGCTTCTACTGTTTGTTGTTTTGGAGAAAATGCCAAGGTTAAAGTTTCCCAAAAACCGCTTGCATGACCTTGACCTTGACTCAAAGTCACTGAACACAGGTATGTCTGTAAAGGTGCTGCTAATGTCAGTCATTGCACATAAAGTATGATGCTTCTGATTCTTCTGGATTCTGAGAAAATGCAAATGTAAATTTTCCCAACACTGTTTTAATGACCTTGACCTTGAGTCAAGGTCATTTAAGGTGGTATGTGTGCATAGGTCTTAGCACTGTCTATCAGCATGCCAGGTTTGGCGCCTCTGCTGTTTGTTGTTTCTGAGAAAATGCCAATGTTAAGGTTTCACAAAAATAGCTTGTACGGCCTTGACCTTGACACAAGGCCACCGACTACATGTATACCTGTAAAGCTCTTATCAATATCTATCATCATGCAAAGTTTAAAACCTCTGGTGTTTGTAGATTACGAGAAAATGCCAATGTAAAATTTTCAAACAGACAGCTTTAGTGACCTTGACTTTGAGTCAAGATCATTCAAAATGATATGTTTTGAAAGGTCTTGTAACCATCAGCATGCCAAGTTTGGTGCCTCTGCTGTTTGTAGATTCTGAGAAAATGACAATGTTAAAGTTTTCTGGACACACACACACACAGACAGACAGACGGACTGACAGACAGACAGACGACGGAGGGTTAATACATAGACTCCCATTGTTACACAAGGGAGCCAAAAAAAAAGTGAATGAATTTAACACTTCATCGAAACATTGCGAGAAACCATGCTACAAAGGACCACCTTCATCAGAAAAATTGTTAATCACGTAAATTAAGCACAAAAGGCTGAAAAAGCTAACTACACCAAGCCCACCAACCTGGCAGGAGCAACCCATGTAAACATTTATTGTTGAGAACCTGCGTTTCTTCTAACCTGGAAACTTTTAAATAAAAATCACGCCAGCTGTCGTATTGTTCTTTCATTTTTACATGACTTGACTAAACCTTAACATCTTCCGAGTGAACATTGCCAAGTTTCAGCATTCTTGGTCTGATGTGTTTATAAGCTTTACAATAGAACAGAAAATAATACTCGTTTGTCACAGTCGGATTTCAATAACACGAACAAAGGAAGGTAGTCTTTCTAAAGTGGTGTCATGTTCTCTTTCTCTCTCTCTCTCTCGGTGTGCAGAGCTGCACTTTAGAGCACCTCTCTCTTAGTCTCTCTCTCGGTGTGCAGAGCTGCACTTTAGAGCACCTCTCTCTCAGTCTCTCTCTCTCGGTGTGCAGAGCTGCACTTTAGAGGAGCTCAAAATCTCTCTCTCTCTCACACACACACGCACTTCCACTGCCAACACACACACACACACCAACACACACATGTATGATACATGTCACATGGTTTGAATGGTTTTACATGTTTACACGATGCAGCTTTTCAGGGGGTGGGGGGGGGGGGGAGCGGGGGAGGGCATGTTCACCATCTCCTTCCCTGTCTTGGGGGACGAGGGAGAGAGAGTATTCGACACGGTCTTCAAAGTATACAATTGTGTGTATAATGGAAATGTCGCAATAGATCTCCTCGGGTGAGATGTATTCCTTGAAAATGGACAGGGAAAGGGCAGGTTACATGTACTTAGAAGGTATTTGGTTCCAGAGTGATGCACCTGTAAAAGATTAACTTTAAAAACTGTAAAAAATACATGGAATTAAGTACAGTTGCAGGCCCGTACTGACAGTGACAATTGACAAAGGTCATTAAATGGTACATAATATGGCAGAAAACAGTATTGTTCCACACCACGTTTGTCAGGTAACATGTGCCCCCCCCCCCCCCCCCCCATTTTCCTTCACCCTCCCTCAACGGCAAACAGTTGTTTGTCCATTCAACAACAAAGATATTTGTATGGAACAGAACAAACAGACCAAACCTCCATTTAGGGTATCTTTCCCATACCCTACGATATCGTGCCCTCTCAAGTTTTTCAACTGCCAACTAGTAAAATGATGCACATATAAACATGACGATGCAGGTCAGAATTAATTGAAACCTGAAATGGAGGACCAAGTGTTGTTTGCTTTAAATGCCGCCACAGACCACAAAGAAAAGTTATGTACTTGTCTCAAGCTCCCCCGCCCCCCCATGTGTGTTTGTGTCTGTGTGTGTTTGTGTCTGTGTGTGCGTGCGTGCGTGCATGCATGTGTAACACAATTCCACACCACGGTGTTCACTCATTAAATCACACCGAAAAGACAATATCATTCACGGTTCACAATAAATTTTATTGCAGCTCAGTTAAACCATCTTGCACACATACATGCTCTCACAGTCAGCACCAACGAATTCCCATACATTTTAAAGTCTTTTAAGTTTCCTCCTCAAACGCAACTTCCGCCTGAGCGCGAATGAAAAACGGCCCTTCTCTACAGAAGTCCCTCAGCTGCACGTAATACGGATTCCCGAAAATCTGTGTGACAGTGGGCGACTCTGCCAGGGCCTTGACGACCTCGAACTTGGCCTCCTTTCCCTCCTTCGTGGACTCGATGGCGCGGTCCAGCAGGTATTCCTTAAATCCTGCGGCATTGTTCATGAGCTGCTGACCCCAGGGGAGGTACGCCAGACTGAGAAGGACCTTCAGAGCCGCAGTGCGGAGATCGGTGAATGGTTGCTTGGCGATGGACCAGATCACATCGAACGGGTTCGTACACAATCGGGTGAACCAGCTCTCCGTGATCTGCTGGAGCTCTTCTGTCTGGTCAGAAACCTGGAAAAAAAACAACAAATGCATACCACAGGATCCTTCATAAGCACACCCACTACAAGCGAAAATAAAAATACATGCATCATGTTCACATTTTCCACCAGCTGCACGTCAAACATTATTTCGCAAGGATAATAGTAAAGTTTGGTATCAAAACACCTTTGCTCCTGACTCCTGCTAAACTTGAGCCTGCTTATCTTTAACATGTCCCATTCGCAGGAGGTTAATCACATTCCTCATACTGAGTAACTAATTATATCACACGTGAGGCACTAAATTCATGTACCTGTAATTTTATCAGACTGGCCACTGCTTCAAGGGCACGCACTCTCATTTCGCTGGGTGAGTTACGGATGATGCCTCCCAAATTCTTCACACACTCCGTCATCATGTTGCCTGCAATCATCCACAGACATGTATCCATGATATTTCTTTAGAGCTAACATCAATACAGTGTAATATGTGTACACACGCACATGAACAACGTAACTAAATTTCAAAAAGTGAAAAAAATTAAACTGGACCAAAAAATGAAAGAAACAAACCAACCAACCCATACCACACACACACACACACACACACACACACACACACACACACACAAACACACACACAGAGCTTATCTATTTCAGTATGTCAGAGCATAAGTATGCCCTTACAGCAACATCACAAGATAAATAGCTCTGCTTCAAAAATGTGCCACTACCTTGTTTGTTCAGAGCAGCCTTTCCTTCCGGTGTTGTAGCGATAAAGCCAATAGTATCGATCGCCAGCCCTCGGATGCTCGCGTCTCCTTCCCCTCCCACAGCCGCGAACACCATGCCCACGAACACCTGGAAATGGTTCAGAACCTCCTTGGGGTGAAACCGGGCCAGTCCTCCGAAAAACTTCAACAAACCTGTGACAAACATAACGGACAACTCTTCACAAATTTTATTTTTCACATTCTTCTGGTTATCCTTCCACAGTCCACATGCTTTTGACTTGGGCCGATACTAACCAAAAATCAGACAGTAACAGTTATTTTGCAGGAAAGAAAATTCTGCCTACATGCACCATTGGCCTAATTTCTTTTTTCTTTTTTTCTGCACTACAGAAAACATGAATAATGGATGACTGCTGAGCTGGAAAATAGATTTCTCCATTACTCACATGCTATGAACTGGGGGGGGGGGGGGGGGGGGGGGGGAAGGGGGAGTGGTTGGGAGGCACGTGATCACATGATGCTAATGGTCAGTCAGCTTCATAGGCTTCACCATTCAATTATTATTTCCCCCTCTGAAACAAAAAAAGCGAACAGTGTCTGTGCCCCTTCTAACAAACTAAACTCCACCTCTACAACTCTTAACACCTCATCGCCGCTATACACACCAGGCAAAAGGTACGCCCCGAAGGGGCTGGAGTCGGCCGTGGCCATCATTTCTTCCAGTTTCTTGACGATGCCCTGCTGATCCAGGTAAGTCAGGCCGTGGTTCGACTGAGCCAGGTCCACCAGCAGCTCCAGGCAGTTCAGCTGCAGGAGAATGTCGTCTTTGTGGATCTCGTTCACCAGCTTCACAAGAATTCCGGAGCGGTGTGAAACTTCCAGGGCTTCCGGGGAAGCGATGCTCAGCTCGACCGCCATCTGAAACGGAACAAACAGAGGAAGATAAGATACCTCTACTAAAAAAAAAAAAAAAAACCTTTTAGAAAATTATCCACAAAATGTGACTGACACGGACATCATATGGATGTTCTCTTTACTGTTTACAACTTTGTGATCTTTAGTCTGAAGGGAAATTTTCCTTTGACAGGTGCAAACCTGACTGTAATATAGTAAAAGTACAACCAATTGTACAGAAGTGTATTATGCCAATGAAACTTCATAAAGCAAAAAAAAAAATAAATAAATAAATAAATAAAGCTGAATTCATTGGACTGGAAACCTCACCTGAAAAACCCTATAGCGCACAGTGTCACTTTTCGACATCACATTCTGCAATCTTTCAAACACCGGCCCACTGTACACAGCTTCCAGCCCTGCTGCTGTAGAACCTATCAGATTTAAAAAAAAAAAAAAAGAAGGAAAAATATTAAAATAGCAAACAAAGGAGTTTTTACAGTAATATGCTACAATGTTGTCTTCTGCAGTTTATGGTCTAATGTCTAATGCTGTCTAATAATCTCAATAGACCTGATTTTTCTAATCATGTGCACTAAAAACATTCCTCAAGTCATATAAGTATTCTTTCTCACATTTTTTTTTTTTTTTTTTTTTGCTGCCCCAACTCTTTGCCGACTCCAGTGGTGTTCCTCCCAGGTCGTGGGTGGAACCCACGGAGGACTCGGAAGCTGGGACAATTTTTATTATGCATGATGATGGAGATGGGGATGATAGTAAGATGATGCTATGGAGGTCCATGTGGTTTGGGACTGCGGGACAGGGCCGCATTCCACGCTTCCTGTCATAAATATCCAGGCATTAACCAGGCCCGGGAACTACGGCACCTGCGGTGCCGGCCGTGTAATCATCCACATCATAAGACGTGTCATACCAAGGGAAGCACCCCCAAAGTCGCACCCATGAAGTGGGTGAAACTCGGCTGTGTGGCAACAGCCTCCCCATTGGGCCCATAGCACACCCGCTCTGGGTAGAAGCCAACCTAGGTAGGAAAAATCCCGCTTGCCTCGGCTGGGATTCGAACCCGGGTCTCCCGGTCCATGATCCGAAGTGCTAACCAATACACTACGGGGGCCGGTTCTTTCTCACATTCTAAAATTTAAATACATGTACGTCAAGCTGAAAAAGTTAGGAACCCAATGATACCTAATCCTGTTTTCATAAAGATGGACTGTCATATCAGTAGTAACTACGTCTTTTCTTATTTCACTTACCTTACCAATTTTTGTTTGTTTGTTTCTTTTTTCTTTATTTCACTTCATAAAATTAAAAACACGTAAAAGCAGAACAGTTTGCAAATGTCAAGCACACATAATGGGCAGAACCTTCACTAGCCCATTGTGTCTAAGCCAGCATCAGTGGCTACAATAGCCTCACAGTGTTTACGGTAATTTCATCTCAGACACTGCCATGTTTCATGACATGAAAACCAACACACACACACACACACACACACACACACACACACACACACACACACACACACACACACACACACACACACACACACACACACACAATCTGAGTCGACTAGGAGATGCTGTAAGGGCAACGGTATCTTACCCAGGTTGACAAGAACAGTGGTTGCCGTACGTGCGATCTGTTGACTTTCGTTACCCAGCTGCTCAGCCACGCCCACCAGCAGATCCACACTTCTCGCCAGCAAATCAGGGGTGTCTTGACTGACACGCACCAGCTAAAAATAAATTGCCAAAAAGATACACACCTATGTGATTATGAACGTCTGTATGAGTAACATGGCTGAAAAGGGCTTGAGGTAATACACACAAAAAAAGAAAGATAGCAACAATGAACAAATTAACTAAGGAGAGGAAGAGAGAAACAGGAGAGAAACCCGCGATGAGCAGCCCGGCAGCCAGAAAAACCGGTATCACATACCACAAGCTCGGCCACACTTCATCGCTGTAACACTGGTGACGGCCGTTCGGTAGCGCAGCAGTTGAGTCTGACGTGCTACATATTAGACCACGCCTCACCTCATTATTTATATTATTTGGAAGTTATTTTACTACGTTCTTACCTGAGACAAACACAACTGCTGGACGTGGTCAGACCCATCCTGCAGCCAGCGCGTGAACTCTTCGTACAAGTTCTCCAGAATCAAGCCAGCACTGAGGGCCGTCAGGAGTCGGTCCAGAACTTCACAGCAAACCTCCTGCTGGGCTCTGCACACAATGCAGATCATTTTAAATGATTTTATTGATAGGATGAGGACGCAAATAATTGACATGTGGCCAGATTATGATTGACAAGTCAGTTCAGCCAATCACAGTGCACCAATACTCCCGACAGACAAATCACGAGTGTGGGGATTGTCTGTTGGAGTATTTCAGGGTTCCTTGTAAGAACGTCCTCCTATCTTTCTATCCATAGCAATGGCAGGGAACCCTCAGTTTGCTTGACAAAGCTGCTGTGTAATGGCAAAGCACAGTAAATCCATCAAGTTTTGTGAATAACGGCCATTATGTCTATGTCTTTCATACCAGAGTTCGACTTGTTGGAATGATCTCCCAGTTTCTATCAGATATATGCAGACACAAAACTATCTTTCAAAACAAATTTGAAAACCCACCTCTTTACAGCCTTCAACCAATAACTGTTGCCACATCATCATCTTGCTGGTCATGTGTGTGTGTGTGTGTGTGTGTGTGTGTGTGTGTGTGTGTGTAAGCCAGGGCAGCCCGTGTATGATGCTGCACATCATGTGTTTTTAGTTAAATGTATGTGTGGAGGCATGTCGTGTGTGCTTCTGGGTGAGTGAGTGTGTGTTCTCTGTAAGGCGCCCTGAGCTCCCTCGAGAGGGAGGGCGTCCCGTAAGTACCCATTATTTTTATTTATCTTGAAACAGTGTACAGTGATGTGCCAGTGGATAATAATAATAATAATAATGAGTATTGTATAGGCGCTTTACCCAATTTCATTAATCGGCTCAAAGCGCCGCGAACTGAACCCAACACGCACGCTCACGTGAGTCATACGCATTCTCTCACACACTTGACATAAACACATTACAATCACGTGGTGCGAAGGGTCAGCTCAGCTATTTAAATTTCGGGATTTAGATTTGCATTTAATTTTCAAATTGGCAGAAAGAGATCAGATGGGTTGCCATTGTAACTCAGAGGGCATGGCTACGGGCCCGCTACATGTAAATTAGTTAGCTGGTTGCCAGCTGCCATCCCGGGCTAATAAACCATGATATGGACTTTCTGAAAGCTTTGATCTCACCTTGGACCATTGTGAGACACTTGCGTCGTCTGCTACAGAAGGGACATAACTCAGTATTGAGATACTCTATTTCGCAGCGTCACGCTGTGCTTTTGCAAAACTGACGACCTGCCTCATCAAACAGGCGCTCTCTTACCGACAGTACTGACCTACATAATGTATTAGTTTGCACAAACACGCATTCAAATGTTGCTCGAGAAGGTAATCCCCCAAAATAAAGATTATCATAATCAGTCTTTGTGAAGTCAATCAGCAACTTACTTGTCGTCTGTGTTTAGACAAGCAAAGACAGGCAGGATTGAAATGTTCGGGACAATATTTCTCAGTTCTGCCGGTGGCACAGAAGATAACAGCGTCTTCAGTTGCTCGAGACAATCTAATCTATCCTCAGAACCTTCCAGAGACTCGACAAGAGAGGCAACCGTGCTTGCCGCCATTTTCTTTGCACATCTCGCGAGAGGGAGCGAGAAAATAGAGTATCTTAGGAACGGTTATGGCGGCGTCAAAATGGCGCTCTCCACTAGGCTAAAATTCTGATCTGCTCCTAGATAGAAACTGTGACCTCAGAGACAGCCTCGATGCATACGAGACTACCTTTTTATTGATAAGGGTAAGGTTTACAGAGAAAGCCGTTCAAAATGACCGATACAACAGCTATGCGCGTGGTCCCAAGTGGGAAAGTCTACAGGCAGATGTTTGAAGCTCAGGTAAACATTTACACTTCAGTTATAAGTTACAAGCTAAGTCAGTTATACAGTTACTTGCCGTATTCACAATTCTTTGATAAGGGTTATAACCTGTGTAGCATCAACAAATCATTAACCCTGTCCTATGTCTCCCATTATATTCATAATTATAAACCCACAACCTGCAGCCAACCCCCACCACCCACTAACTGTACTCCCCCTCCACCCCCTCCAAATGTACATAGTTTTAACATTTTTAACCTTCCCACCTGACCACCTCCAGTTGCAGTGTCATACCACTGAGTTATTAACGCTCTACGAACCCAACTCATTAGCAGTTCTAAGAAAGAGAAGAAATCGTATCAAGAATTGATGCCCCGAATTCTTTGTTTAGAAGAGGTGGATTTCTTTCACTTTTGGTTTTTAAGTTCCATTATACAGTGAAATAAACATTGTGGACTGGGCACAGAATGTCGAACATCTTTCAAGTTAGAAATTGTGTTTCATTTACCCCTTTTTGTTGTTCTGCAGCCTTTGTCATCAAATCAAATCAAATCAAATCAAATCAAATCAAATCATCTTTGATGTCCAGTCCTTCTAAAACCAGAAAATTTTCTTTTGGTGCCCGCTCTGCACAATATAAGTTAGGTTAAGAATATCACATAAAAGTATACACTATGATAATCCCGATGATAAATGAGGCTAAAAAAATTATATTAATAATAGCATAATTAAAAATAAGAGTCCATTTAAAGACCGGACTATAACATACACCCCCCCCCACACACACACACACACACACACACACGCACGCACAGTGTTTCTGCTAAGTAGCTCTACTAGCATGACCCCCGTTACTGAGCATAATGACTGACAAAAGGTGCATTGTATCTTTCTCATAATTTGTCTTCACTGTCACAGCTTCAGCTCAGCAGGAGTCTGACCAAAATCCCTTCAAAGGAAAAGCCACTGCCAGCTCTGGTCAAGGTCGGTCAGATATCCACGGATAGGCTGCCAGCGTCCGCCCCCATCATCCGCCTGACACGAGAGGATACCAGTCACGGTCTGTTGTCACCACGCCAGCGCACCTGGGCTGAGGGATTCCCCAACGATCCATACACGGAAAATCCAATCCTTTACAAGTAAGTTATAGTGGTGGTGGTGTGTTTTTTTGTTGTGGTTTGTGTTTTTTTATGATAGTGTTGATAATATTTTACTTTGACAGCTTCTGTTTTCTGTTGTTTGCAGGTAATTGCGCGTGGAATATAATGCATTTCTAAAATTGTTACCTTTTCTGTGTGTGCACTTAGTAAATTTTAGTTTTGCTTATGACACTTCATGCTTGGTTTATGGGGAGGCTGCCATAACATGGAATATATATTTATTATGATTTTTTAAAGTTATTTGAGTTTTGAGTTTTTTTTAATGAAATGTTAGGTCATGAAAAAGGTGATACTCTGTGTGAGCTACATTTCCCTGCTTCAAGACTGCAATGACTTTTTCTGCTGTTTAGGCAGTACAGGGATTTTGTGGACAGACAAGTGACAGGCTCAGAGAGTACAGAAGCTGGTAAAGAAGTGCGGAGTCTTCCAGAGAATGTTGGTGTGTATCCAGATTTGCTTTTGTGTGTGGGTGCATGTGTGTGTGTGTGTGTTTACGTGTGTGTGTGTGTGTGTGTGTGTGTGTGTGTACGCGTGCGTGCATGTGTGCGTGAAGGTGGGAGGGGGGGTGGCTGTGTGTTTGTGTGTGTGCTTTATTGCCCATAAAGTCATTATCCTGCCTCCACGTCTAAACTCCACTAAATCATGCATTCCCCCTGCTGGGAAAAAAAAATCAAAGCAAGATATTTTACTTCATTATATTCTGGTCTTTGGTCCAAGCTTGGACACTGATAAATATAACTTTATTAGTCCCATTGTTGGGAGATATCTCTGGTCTACTCGCAACACCCATCCTTCGATCCCATTAGACAACATTATGAGAGCTCCTCCCCCGTCCCCCCACTTCCTCTTCTGACTAGAATTACATCTTGTCACATCAGGGGGTAATTGCTAAAACCAGAAAACACAATACCAAACGAAATCAGTTAGTCAATCAATCAATAATCTCATTCATGTACAGCCATTCACCACATGCACAGCATGAATGGTGCATAATGGTGACAACAGACCTGCCTACACTACACGTTGACCATAGAAAACTAAGTAATTTTGGGTTTACTACGCAACTACGCATTTCATTGCCCCACTACACATTTTTTCCCCTAAATCTACGTAATTTAGCGGTTAGCGTTTCGTCAAATCCGATCTGAACTTTTGCTCGCGCCGATCCAGCTTTTTGAACGAGCCTCATTCAAAGTTCAACGATGTATAAATACCCAGTAGAAAGAAATTTGGCTTTAACAAAAAAAAAAAAATACTGAGATATTATGGTAGTACACTGTAACCAGTTGAATCAAACAAGCCAAAGAATAGAATAGTTGATTTGTAGCTTAAGCAACAAGCTGGCACATTTCGGTTGGGATACGTTAGGACTACTCATTTGGCCAGGAAACTATTCGTTTGGTTTTTTGGCACTACTCATGTCATGTTTGGTGGGTAGGTAGGTCTGTGACATCAACATCAACAACAATAACAACAAAAATTTAAAAAAGCTTCCTGCTGTTTCAACTGATGACTTGCTATTTCTTGCAGTGCCAGCCAAGACAGGATCTGATATCAATGACAGAATAGCAACCAGCAGAAAAGAAAGGTATGCAATGATTAGTGTGTTTGTGTGTGAGTGGGCGGAGGGGAATGGGGGTGATTTATGTTGGAAGTAAAGGTACAACTGTCTAGAACTGATAAATTGTCTAGCATACACATGAAGCACATGTTAACCCTGGTAGTGCTGATCAAGCCTGGAGTATTCCAGGCTCCCTCTAGGGCTTTTTCAGCGTAAGACAAATTAAATTCAGCAAGAGCAGAGTTGATAATAATGAACTTGGTCACTGAGTTTTCTTGCAGTGGGACTATGAAGCAGTTGAGCTTACTTGTGCTCAGTTGGTATAGTTCGCCCGTTAGGGGGTGCAAATGTATACCAGTCATGCGCAGGAGGGGCAAGTTAAATCCAGTCGTCCACTGCCGGGCGTGACCGTATCCCAGCAATGAGGGAGGAGGTGCAAATGTACTCCGGGGTCTGGTGAGGTGAAGTCACATGATCGCTGACTCCGGTTTGAGTCTTTACTTTATCTTTTTGCCGAGATATCGACGGGATTGACTGGTATACATCTGCACCCCCTAACGGGCGAACCACGTATATCAACTGAGCCTTACTTGGTGGAGGACCTGATTTTTTTTTTTTTTTTAATTTTTTTTTTTTTTCAGACATGAACAAACAGTGGAAGATTTGCACCAAGCGCTAAATGTCATCAGTACTGTGAGTATTGTGAAATGTTCATTTTGCCTGAAGCATGCAGCCACGATTGAGGTTACATAACATTTGGTGTCTGCATGCATTTTTCAAAGCACAAAATCTATCAGTTTTTTTGTGGGTTTTTTTGTGTGTGTGAACCTCAGTTTTAGGTCGGCTACAAGCCACAAAAATCTGAAATGTTTCTTGTTTCTGTGTTATTACTTATATATA
This sequence comes from Batillaria attramentaria, assembly GCA_018292915.2. Lineage (NCBI taxonomy): Eukaryota > Metazoa > Mollusca > Gastropoda > Batillariidae > Batillaria > Batillaria attramentaria. Next base: position 1,807,116 of record JACVVK020000072.1, read on the forward strand.
TCTGTATATCTTTTCTTTTTTGTTTTTTGACTTGGCTGAGTGTACCTTCTTCATTGGTTCTGAATACACAATACAATTTGTCTACTACTGATGGACATATGGCAAAAAAGACAAGAAACACCCCTCCCCCTTCTGCGCAAAATGTATCGTTAATGCACTGTTAGGAGTTTTGCTCATCTGATCAACCTACAGGAAGGAGGTGATGATTTGCGTTTGGAACTTACAGCTCAGTTCTGTAAGCTTACATACTTACTTAGGCTCCAAGTGGAGCATAGTAGGCCATCAACAACCCTTCGCCATCACACTCTGTTCTTGGCTATTCTTGCCACTCCAGTCCAGTTGGTCCCCTGCTTATATAGCTCTGCCTCAGTGTCCCGCCTCCAGCTGTTGCGAGGCCGGCCTCTCTTCCTTTTCCCCTGCGGGTCCCCTGTCAGGGTTGGATGCTGGATGCTAATTACTGTAAGCAGTCACATGAAAATCAAACAGATACAGATACCTTTAGTGCCATTTGTGATTTGATGTATGTACATATAAAAACATTTACATCATCGGTGTTGTTCATTCACTCATCACAGTCACACTCCATACACACTATACATAAAACTTTCCAGGAGTTGGAGCCAAGGATTACGAAGGCCAGCGAGGAGACACTGCAGAAGCTTGCTGAAGGCGATGTGAAACTAGAACAAGTAATGGCGCGCATCAAAAGCGATGATGTAAGTTTTGTGAAATCCGTTTTTGTCCTCGGGCTTCATATTATCAGACCATCATATCTGTTTTGGGCTATTGGTGGACATTGCCAGTATCTGTATTATGTAGTAATTGGCTGGACATTTGTCCATAAAATATTAAACCTGATGGTGATCTTAAACTGCATAGCCCTGGATCGTGCTCAGCCTCATACTCTTGTAAATAAAGCAAGAGCAAGGTTATACTGATGTTTCCATTCTTTTTATATAAAAAAAATGTAGCTTTTTAGCCATTAGGGAAATTGCCTATTACACAACGCAACAGATGTGCTAGTAACTTTGATTGTGGCAAAAGAGAAGGGGGAAAAAAAAGGGCTCACTAATCACCAACCACAAAATGACCTGTAGCACTCTTTGCTGGACACAGGCCCTGTTGACGTACAGCTTGGAAGATCTGAATCAACTGTGGGACGAGCTTGCAGCCTACACTCCCGCGCGACAGGAATGGATCCTAGAACTGGACAAGAAGCTCAAAGCCCTGGAGGAAGAACGCATGCAAAAGGTCAGTTTACACACTGACACTGGAATGCAGCCCTGTCGTGCAGTCCCAAACCTCCATAGCCGCAACATACCCTCATCTTCATCCTCATTAACACGTATAAGAGAAAAAAAAATTGCTCCTGGTTCTGAGCCCTCTGTCAATTCCACCCATGAGAAATACTGTATCACTGGAGCTAACAAACAGTGGAGGCAGCATCACAAAAAGCAAGAACAAAAAATAATAAATAATAAATAAATAAACAAATAATAAAAATAATAAAAATGACAAGATAGGTATCCTGCTCTGTGGCAGCCATTTTCTTTGGACAATGTGCAGAATGTTGGGCATGGTGTAGTGTTTCAGTCCATATACCAGGGTGGCAGGTTTACAAAACCACTACTCCAAATTGTCATTTACTTCATTTCCGTTTGTTTTGGCAGATCCGCAGTGTGTTCCAGGAATATGCTCAGATACTTGAAAAGACTGCTCACCTCCTGGCTCCTGATCTGGAAAGATTTCTTGACAAGGAATCTCAGGTACCTGTTGTTCATACCTCTTTATTATTATAATTATTTGATAGCACTTAGGTGCATACTGACTCAGCCTTAATAAACTCTTTTCTTTTATTCACTTTTTCCCATGTTCTTCCATAAACATTCCATAACAATTCCATAACACACCTGACATGATAGGGGTAAGTACTTGCATCATGTCTAATTGCTGATCCATGCATCCGCTGTACCTGACAGGGAAAGAAACACATACTCGGAATGTAAGTAGAGTCATGCATGATATAATTAATTATTTCACAGGGGTTTTTTCCCCCATGTATGTTCAATTTTTTAAATTTTTTTAAATTATTATTATTATTGCAGGCATTGAACCAGACATGTTTGAGCAACAGGCGCGCATACTCAGACCTGTTCGTGCGGCTGATGTCCGCAGACATGGAGCGTGAGAAAGGCCAGCACGCTCAATGGAAACGCCGCCTGGAGGACTGGAAGGCACTGAAGACGAAAATGGCTGTGGAGAAATTCAGGTAAGTGTTCATGGTGGGCATCACAGCATTGGATTTATAAGTTATGAGGATCTACCAATCATAGCATCGCGTTGGTAAAGTAGCCCTCTTGCTGAAGTGAAAAACATGACTGTAAGTATATGTAACTGGAAATATGGATACTCACCCATGTGTAAGACTAATAATAATAAACGCATTAATATAGGCGCTTTATCCCGAATATTTGGCTCTGAAAGCCACGAGCTAAACCCAACATGCACGCTCACGCGAATCACACGCATTCTCTCACACACTGGACATGAACACATTACAATCACATGGTGAGAAGGGTCAGCTCGATCAGCAATTTAAGTTTCGGAATTTTAGAATTGCATATATTTTTGTCATTGAGTTTAATCTCAAGTTTTGTAGGGTGTTAAAAGTTGTGCTTACTCCTAAAGTTGCCTGTTTCCTCTGGCTGTGTGAACCAGGCCTGTTTGTGTAGCCTGTCCACACAGTCAAGGATACATCTAATGTAGCCAACCTCACGGTCTGTCTGGATTGAATAGTGTTTGGTTGGGCTGTTCAGCTGAGACAGCTGTGCCCTCGTGCCAGAACCTGCTAGTTAGGACCATCACCATCATGCTTGTGGCAGGGACATTTAATTACAACTGATCAAACCAAAATCCCATTCTTTCTTTCTGCAGAGACTTCATGCGCAGCGAGGACATCATAAAACCACCAGGCATTGAGCAGGTGACAGACTTCATGCTGACCGAGCTTACCATCCTCAACCAGCAGCGCCTTGACCTTGTACAGTCACTCAGGTCAGTCATTTTTTTTGTTTTGTTTTGTTTTGTTTTAGTCGTGCTTTTCCTGTTTTACAGAAAATTTACATGTACAGCAACAGTGGTGGTATTTATCCTTTGGGTTGACGAAGAGCGTGTTTTGTCATCCGGCGGTATGTTGAGTGGGGTCTGTTGGCATGTGCATAGATGGTCAGTCTGTGCATAGAACTTCGGATGACAGCTGAGGCAGGGGATGAAGAGGGACATTATCTTGAGTATTTCTGGCCTGGCTGGAACAAAACATTGTGAAAGCTGAAAAAATACAACATTAACACCAAATACAACAAAGAAAATCACGGTGGAACACAATGTGACAGTACAGCTGGAACTTTAGCACTATGTACATTGGTTAAGCTCATACAAGTAGTTGGTATGTCTATATACTACACAATTTCATGTATATGTTTGTCACCATGTTGCGTTTCATTGCAGCGAGCTGAGGCCTCCTTCCTCCACAAAATCTGCTGTGTACAAGTGGAGGCAACAGATGCAGAAAGTCACACAAGAACTAGGTATGTGCATACAATAATTATCAGTTTAGCTAAATCTTGTTTGTACTGCACACTTTTGATGTGTCCAAGGCTTGTGACTGCATGATAACCTTTGGGTTTAAAAAAAAAAAAAAAAAATCACCTGCACATGTTTTCAGATAGTTCTTTCTCACTCAGTGTGCCATACATATCATTAAACTTTGATGTTGTCATTAAAATGAATGCACTGACCTAAAGAATCCCGCTTACTGCTTTGTTTTGAGAAGCATAGTGCAAATAGCTAATACGTGTGTATCAAACTATACAGCAGGTTGACCTAGAGTTTTGATGATGATACATGTAATATATTAATGATTTTAAAGATGATGATGATGATGATGATGACAGATGCTGTGAGCCAGATGCACATGAGCAAGCTGCATGAAGAGATGGAGACAGTTTGTCGCACCTGTCTGGAGAAGGTGGAAGCAATCAAGGTCAGCATGACAGATTATTTCCCCTTAGTCATTCTCCTGTATGCTTTATAAACTGTTATGATCACACTCACATCGCATCGCAGTCAACCATCTGTTCATACCTCAGCCATTCCACAACACTGCCATGCAAAGAGCAAAACCTCTAGCATTTCAGAGTTTGCCATCTGTGCTAATTAAATAATAATAATAATACATAGCTTATATAGAACTCTGCTCTCCACATTCCAAGGACTCGCTGGGCTTAAAGCACACACACACACACAGACACACCCTCTTATATACAATTTGGCAGTGCAGCGAACTCATGGTGCACACAGACAGAGCTATGCAACACAGTTTTAACTATCAAAGGCCTGGTGGAAGAGAAAGGTCTTCAGATGAGATTTAAACAGGGGCAGTAAGGTCTGAAGGTGGAGTTCGATTGGCAAGAAGTTCCAGACATTCGGGGATAAGAAGCTGAATGAGCGCTCTCCGGAAGTTTTCATGTTACGCTCAGTGTTTCTGATTACGCACACCCACCACTTAGGCCCTTGGCTCCACGTGGAGCATAGGCCATCGACAACCCTTCGCCATCGCACTCTGTTCTGGGCTAGTCTTGCCACTCCAGTCCAGTTGGTCCTCTGCTAACATAGCTCTGCCTCAGTGTCCCGCCTCCAGCTGTTGCGAGGCCGGCCTCTCTTCCTTTTCCCCTGCGGGTTCCATGTCAGGGCTTGGCGTGTGGTGCTGGATGCTGGCTTCCTGAGGGTGTGATTACGCACAGGCGTGCGTGTTTGTACACACAAAACTCTTAAACTGACACACAAATTTGAGAACAGTGCATCACAGGGGATGCACATTTTTCGTCTCACCATGACAAACAGTCTTTCCCAGCACTCTCCTGGGAACTGGAGGAACAAAAAGCAATCTGTCACTAGCAGCGGACATTTGCACCATATCACGTTTCCGCTTAGCACTTTTTGTCCAATCATCATGCTCTATTTGGTAAATGTGCGGGTTTCTCATCTTGCTGATTAATCACTACGGCTGACATGCTACAGTTCACATGTACACCCCTCCTACTTGCATACTTTCGTAAACAGCAACAAGCAAATTATGGTTTTGACTTTCAGACTTAAATTTTTATACCAAAAGACCATGGACCCTCAAAATTTACTGAAGGACCCTCCAAAATACAGACAGAAGGCCCCAAGCTGTAGCTGGAGTCATACATTTTGGCTGATGCCAGGCATTGCATTCGCTGACTATACAGTGTACCAGTGGACCGCACGCCATTTTTTTTTCTTTTTCTGTAAACAGCAAGAGCTGCTGCAGGAGGGAGTTCTGGACGAGAAACGTGGCAAGCAGGTGGTGGAAGAGGAGATGTTGCCGCTGGTGGGAGAGCAGCAGAGGATCTTTGAGCAGAATCTGGAGACAATGGAGGTACGGTGCTTTTATATTATGGGTTCTTAGATGTGTCTGTTTCCGTTTTCAGGTTCCATGACCAAAAATAGGGTTGCTAGATGGGAATGTGTGTTGGTATGTGTGGGTACATGTGTGTGTATGCACACCCCACCCACACATGCACACATGCATGTGGCTGTGTGTGCATGTGCACATGTGCATTTCACTGAAAAATAAATACTAATACTAAACACAACAACAAATAAAATGAAGTTTTGGTCATAAGACAAAGTGAATTTTCCAGGCAGCCTTGAACGCTCACTGACGTGACTCACAATTTTTGCCAGTTCAACACAGTGGTGTTATCTCAACATCCATAGACCTTTCTGGGCTGTACAGCCCTTTTCACAACTTCATCACCTGCACAGTTGTGACATGAAAACCATACACTCTGGTATTGCAGAAATCACAAGAGGCCCACACCAAGCTGGTTGAGGAGAACCTTCACTCGCTGTTCAAGTTCGCGCAGGGCATCGCCCACGTTTGGGACATGCACGAGATCGGGCTGGCCAAACAGGAGCGCGCCCTGCAGGAGAAGCTGGATGAGTGTCGGCACTCGCATGATTATGCTAATCAGGTGAGCAGCGGGGAAGTGCTGCTATGGCTCTGCCTCCCACTCCTCTATCCCTTTGCCCCCCCCCCCTCCCCTCCAACTCACTTTCAGGCCCAGTCCCCAACCACTGCCTTCTCAGCAGTATCATAATTATCAGGACCTGTATGTAAAAGACGAGATTAATTTAACCTACGGCTACTGGCCTAACCCAGACTAGGACAAAAGAAAACCCAAATCAAAATTAAATAAAAAAGGAAGCAAAGAAAGGAAGACAAAAAAATCCTTCTCTGACGGCTTTGGCACCTTGCTGGAATAGGCCCACTTCCTGATTTAAAACAGTAAACAACAGAAAATGTAAACGTAGAGCTAGTTTAGTTCGAGGTTAGACTCTAGTTCGTGGCTAAAAGCCCTAACCTCGACTTTTACATACGGGCCCTGGGCTTTAAATGGTCCATTTTCCAAAAGGGGGAAAAGTGTGGAGCATTCAGTGACGAAGTGACAAAGCCATGAGCGCTGCAGATGCGTTACGGTAGGGGGGGTCGGGGGTATGATCCTCCAGAATTTAAAAAAGGAAAAGGAAAAATCTGTGCAATTTTGTGCCTCTTGGCATGATTTTACGTGCTTCCGAGGAGGAAACACACTTTTTTGGGGAGCACATTTTTTAGACAAAGGTGGAAATCCACCGAAAACGGAAGATTTTAACTCTTAAGAGCCCAAGACCGACCACCCCCAGCCCGTTATATGTTGAGACTGGTTAAAAAGAACAAGCCACTGCATACCAGTAGGAGCCACTTCAAGCCACTATTACGCCAGGCGTACGCCTTCCCACTAGGCGTGAGACTGCTGTAGGGTGTGTAATAGTGGCTTCTAGTGATCTGAAGATTTCAAGTCAATTTTCGATTCAAGTTTGCATGGCCTTTTAAGAGTTAAGCCCTGAATTATGGAGACTATTGTAATAGGATGTATTAGAAGTCCACTAGTGGGGGTGCAAATGTAGTACAGATTTGGGTCTCACAACGTGAAATTTCGTGTTGCTGTTGCTGTTCTTGGTGGTAGTGGTGTTTTTTGCATTTTTTTTTTTTTTTTGTTTTGTTTTGTTTTTGTTTTTCTGGCAATAATATTTATGATTGGCTATATTTTGAGCAAAGGAGCAATTTACCAGGTCAGTGAAAAACGCAGTTTTCCTGGTCACCAACTGAGCTCCATACTAGTGCACATTCTATATAATATATTGCCTTTGTCCTTGACAAATTGATCTTGGTAGAGAAGGTAGCTGCATGAGTGTTAACACCACGTATACTTTCTGCAGGAAGCCGAGGCGAATCTTGATATCGTTATGGACAGGATGCGGCAGGATGCAACGGAGGAGGCACTGAGAGAGAGCCTGGGCAAGGTCTTCGACATGCTGGAGAAGATCCAGGAATCGTGAGTCATACAGTACATTTATGTTGTTCAGTGGAGTTGTGGTCACTACCGCCTGTGTGTGAGGGGTCGCGGGTTCCCGTCTGGCTTGGGGGGCATTGGATGTTTCAGCTCTAGCATGTGGTACTGTTCATTCAGGCCAGTTGTACTCCCGCCTCCTTTTCTTCTTTGTGTAACTGATGAGATGACGCCGCGTTGCTCTGTCAATGTTTAACGCAAAGTTCCCCTGGGAACAGTCAACACTGAATTAGCCAAAATCAAAGAATCCATAAGAAATCAAACGATATCAGACAATCCATGATAGGTCAAACAAAATCAAACAATCCATGATAAGTCAAATGAAATCAAACAATCCATAGAAAGTCAGCCGAGATCAAACAATCGACAATTAATCAGAAGAATCCCATCGTATTTGATTGACAAATTAATAAGCAGGAGAAATTTTCACCTCACAAAAGTGAAAGATAAATTCAGTTCTAAATTCCAAAACTTCAGTAGCTGAGATGGCTTTTTGCACCCCAGTGGTTGTTGTCTGGTAAGTTAGAGAATGCATGTGCTTATCAAGAGCATGTGTGTTTGTTTTAGTTCACAGATCTCTGACTCAGGCAACTGGGTGAAGAGCCAGTGTGAATCATATTATTATTATTATTTACAACATTACTAATGAACTCTCTCAGTTGATTTTTCCTAGAGTCACAAACAATCCATGCTGTGTTTACTGAAAGATCTGTTTACTCAAACAGTGTGTTAGTTTCTAAACAACTTTGCGGCATTGCACAGTCAGCTTTGTCACAACTGTGCCTGTTGTTTGTCTGGCGTGCAGGTACCAGATGTTCCACCAGGATCAACTGGATATAGTACACACCTACCCCGACATGGTCCAGTCCGAACTGAACAACTTTGATAACGCCGTCTGCAAATACTTCTCCGTGGACCGCACACACCCTGATGTAAGCTGCCGATAGGAGACAGACAGACAGACACACAGACACACTGACAGTTAAATCACTCTCAGAATTAAAAAAATAAGACTTATAATGATATTTAAATTTACAAGCCACTTTACATTTACAAGTGTTTGACGAGCATAGTTTTCTGTCTGTCTGTCAGTTTATCTCTGTCTATGTATGTGTGTACTGGTACGTATGTGTCTGTCTGTCCGCCCGTCCGTCCGCCCGCCCGTCCATCTGTCTGTCTGTTTCTCTCTCTCTCTCTCTCTCTCTCTCTCTCACACTCTCTAGATGTATGTGTTGTACAGGCTCAGAAAAGGGTCCTTCCTGTGAAATTTTGTCCAGTAACTTCCTGAGTCTCGTAATTTGAGCACAAGAATTACATCTAAAACAAACATTCTGGTCCCATTTTGTGAATACGAAAAGACATTACACGGCATTATGCTGAAAGCGAAAGAGGCCTGCACTTCGTTCGCTTTGTGCTCTTGCTGATCATGTCTGTGCCTCTTCCAGGACAAGGCAAAGCTGCTGGAAACGGTGCCTCCGGACGAAAGCCGAGTGTCCGTGGCATCCCGACCATCATCTCGTGCCTCGCTCCGCTCATCCCAAAGCCGTAGACAGGGCAGGAAGGTTACCAGGGAGGAAGGCGTAAGTGTTTTGCTTTTCCTTCAGGCGCTTGCATGGGTGACAGTCGCTAGCCTTTGTCTGTGCGTTGAACCGTCAATGCTTGCAAATAAAAGCGACATAAAAGGGACAGAAACCACGTAACTTTCGCAAAGGACGGCACGGGTCAACATTTCGGCTTTCGCCTTCTTCAGGACACACTGAAATGCTTGGTTCTTGTCTTCAAATCCAGCGAATGGAGCCAAAATTTTTTTTTTGCATTTTTTTTTTTTTTTTTGCATTACTCTGTCTTTGGGATCATCTTAACCCTGGTCTTGCTAAAATAATTTGTCTTATGCTGAAAAACCCATAGGGGAAGTTCAGAATATGCCAGTCTCAGCACTACCTCGGTTAATGGGGTGGGGAAAGAGGGGGTGGGTGGGTGTTTAGGAATTTAACGTCCTTTTCCACCACGTAAGGGTAATATCAAAGACAGGGCAACGATAAAAAGGCCAGCACAAATATTTGGTCCCAGCTGGGATTTGAACTCACGACCTGAGCATTGAGAGTCCAACGCTCTACCATTCGGCTATCCCGGTTCCCCGGGGCGGGGAAAGGACATTAAACCGACAGGCAGCCAGCCACACCAATGTGGGCAAAAATCTTTTTGTTTGGGGGTTTTTGCTGCTTCTTTTGCACATTTTGTCCTGCTTTTTCCAGTTTTTTGAAATTTAAGAAGGGAATAGACTATTTAAAAAAAATTCAAGAGTGTCACCCAGGCATTTGTGTTTTACACGCCTTAACCATTCCACGTTGATTTTGTTGTTGTTGTTCGTTTGTTTTTGTTTTTAAAGTACCCTGAGCTTGTGTTTGATTGCCCTGCATTCGCACAGTGCTCTTGAACTTTAGCATCGTATTACAAGTTTGCTCAGCATAGTAAGCCGTCTGTGTAGGACAACACTTAGGTGGTTGGGAACAACATGCATACAGGCACACGCAGACACACATACACAGTGAAATGAAAGCTGAAGTTTAACAAACTGTGTTCAGTTGGATTATTAATTCAAGTCCTCAAAGCAGGGATACATAATACATGAAGCCACCCTGTATACTGTAGGGTAGCTTGGTTTACGCTTTCCATAGTGAGTAACTATTATGCACTGTCGCCTCTGACACCACACAACCTTGTTAATTCAAGGGGCTTCACAGAAATGTAGTTTCTGAAAGTAGGTTCTGCACTGTGTCACACATTCATACTGCATGATGTTTCACAACATTCTGTCATTACATGTATATTGTTTCACGAAATATTCCAGCGGATCTGACATCCAAGACCGAACATTCATAGTTCCATATAGTATATCAGGGGCGGCGGAACGGGGGGGGCAGGGGGGGGGGGGGCAGAAAGTCGTCTGATAATCACTCCCCCCCCCCTCCCCCCCCCCCCCCCCCCCCCCGCTTTTCACTTTCTTCCAGCAACGTCCTTCCTTTCAGTGGCTTCCTGGTTTGTAATGGTTTTTGTCTGCGCAGCATCTGAACGACGCCCCCCCCCCCCCCCCCCATCTTCCGGCGCCCCTGTATATAATTTATTATCAACATAAAAGCAGCACATTCTAGCTGTAAGTTTACCCTTTACCGGTAATCACATATCACTTGTCTTTTGATATTAGGTTCTTTTCCCCCGCAACGTTTAGTTTTCCATATAATTATGTAGCTTGGAATGACGTTTTGAAACCACACAAAGTTAACATTAACAGTCCCAAGTTGTTCACACAGAAAGCCACTTCATATATTCACGATGTCTGTCATCGCAATCATGTTTTCTCCATGTGCTCCTCTGAAACGACCTCCTGCACCTTTGCTCACAATTAGGGAAACCAACAGTCCTAAGTTGTTCATACAGCAATCCACCTCGCATTATAGTCTGTCATCATAATCGTATATATTCCATGTCTTCTCCTGGAGTGACTCTCTGTGCCTTTGGTCACAATTAGGGAAACCACTTTGAGACAAACAACAGTCCAAGTTGTTCATACAGCAATCCACCTTGCGTTATAGTCTGTCATCATAATCGTGTATATTCCATGTCTTCTCCCTGTGCCTTTGATCACAATTAGCAAAAGAACCCAGAACAAGATAATAACAGTGTCATGTTGTTCACACAGCAGGTCACCTGACGTTTACTGTCCTGCCATCATAATCTTGTATTCTCCATGTGCTCCTCTGGTATGGCCTTCACACCTTTGGTCATGAACGAACCCTGACGAAACAGGGGGTTGTTCACCACAACCTTGTCCCCGCGAAGTTCAGGAACACCTGTGGCCACACCCCAGTGGTGCTGCGGGTCACCTAGATCGGCGCCCGTACCCTCTTCAGTCATGTCCACGGGCAGGCCTTTGGTTCGTATCGTCCACTGGCTGTTCCGTTCACCGCCCGCTGCAGGTCCGAACCCTGCTCCAGGGACCTCCAGTCCTTGAGGATGAGCTCCGATCATGATGGGCGCCTCCATTTTCAGCTCGACCCCACCGGAGATTTCCACTCGGAACTGGAAGAAGTACTCGATCTCAATGATGTCACAGTGCTCGAGGCGCGTCTCAGGGATGTACGGGGGTAGGGTGAGTCGGACGTAGTTCCATCGGCGGCCCTCGTTGTGCTCCACGTCAAACTCGTCACGTTTCTTGCTCACAATCTGTTGAAAATGAAGAGGGGCAAAAAACTTGTGGTAAAAATGACAGTCGGTGAATTCCTACAAGAAGAGCATGCACGCAGACAGTGAGGTGATCAAAAACAGATCCATACATGATACAAGTTAAATTCCAGGCCAGTTCAACCCATCGTGCATCCACTCATAAAGCAGAGAGGTACTTTGTAAGAAAAGTTCATGCTGGTTTTGCCTAGAAATACTGTGTGGCAGGAACGACGTTTGCTGATGATTTTTTTTTTTTTTGAATTACAAAACATTTGACATCTTTGCAACATCCTGTTCATCTGACAACAACCTGAAGACTTCTTCTTTGACACAGTAAATTGTCTCTGTGTAGAACGATTCAATTCTTACCTGTCTGAAAGTGGTTGATCGGTTACGAGCCAGGTAGATTGACATCATGATCAGCGACGCCTGCATGGCAGTCACAGTTCGCTGACTGTGGTTCTTGATCTCGGCATGCATGAACAGATCCTCGCCAGGCACCCCACCCCGTCTCTCCAGTGTCAGCCGAGCAGAAATCTTCCCAAACGTGCACGACCCCCACAGCCGCTTCTCTTGCGCCAACACAAGTGGCTGCTCAACTGATGGCGGTAACGGACACCGGCGAAGAACCAGGAACGGCTCGCTGCTGATGGACGTGTCTATGGATTTCACACCGAGCACTGTAGCCTTCATGGTGTAGGTGACGTTCCCGAACTTTCCGATGTAGGAGGAGGGAAGGTTGTCCGACAGCTGGTACTCAAAGGGGAACTCGTGGAGGCCGGGCTGGAGGTTTCGCGGCTCGAGTTGCCGCGTGTCAAGGATGACCTTGGAGGCATCGCAGTACGTCTCTTCTGCCTGGCAGATGGAGTGGTCGTCCTCATCCTTCCAGCTGACGTTGCCCTCGCCGACCACGCGGATGGTGATGTTGCGGATGGCGGTGGGGCGGACAGTTTTGACCACGATGTTGCCCCTGACAATCTCGCCAGGCTGGTACTGGTACTGTTCGTCAATGTCGTGCTCAAGCACGATGGTCAGTTCTTCCACGGCAGACATTTTGAAGTGTCTTTCACTCAAATAAGCCAACAAAGGTGTCTTGTGGTTTCCTGGCTTCTTGTCACAGTGGTTTACTCAGTTCAGGTATTTGTCCTGCTGGGCAAGCAGTGTTTGTTGAGACTCACCAGAAGGTGAGCAGGTCATATTGCACAGAGGAGTTTTATAGTCGTCACAGGCAGAACTTCTCGGTAAGTATCGTTCCTTTGTAGAACACTTGCAGGCTGTCGATTCAGATTCACGGGGAGCCTTTAGAGTTGTGACAAGTCTGTCTGCCCGGCTTCTCGTCTGTGGCACCCTCACCTTCGTTGTTAGTGGGTCTTTGGCACTGGATCTGGGAAAGAAAGAAAAACATTTTTAGGCAAGGAATTGATGTTAACCTGCATTGGCATACGGCATGATGTACTTCATCGTCATCGTGTCGTCGTTATTTTTCGATCCCAAAGTCTTCTAACCAGAGCACAATTTGTCGAAAAGGCACAGAGGACCGTCAGGGAAATGCGTTCAAAGCTCTACGCACGAATGCTATGTGAAATACACGTACATGTATTACAAAGTCATGACGACAATCATACGGAGATTCAGTCTTTGTTGTTTTTGTACGCTCGAAACACAGTGCAAAAATCAGTACGATGATTTCAACGGCTGTGGCGCAGCCACGATGCGTATGCACAACCGCTTTCTGAACCACGTGGAACAGAATCTGACCGTAGCTTAGCTCAGCACCACTGTCATTATGTAAAGTGATTATACGCCCCAGGCAGGTACGTCCACCCCTTCAGGGTCGCCTGCTGGACAAGGAGTGCCAAACGGGTCTCGCCACTCACGGTACCCGGGCCGGGACAGGGCGGTTATGGTAATCAGCGTAAAGCAAAGGCACACTCGCCTGGCTGGCAGACCCGACTAGTGCTAGAGTTCGTTAGACAGTATTCAGGTGACAGGAATTGTCTAACAATGAAGCGGGAATGTTTTGTCAATGTTGTCGATCCGCAAACAGTTACGGTTGGACAAACACCGTATGTTTGTATTGGGTTACCGTTAGATCATACCGATCGACCGTTTCCAGCTAAACTGCTTTGTGTGTATTGTGTTAAAAACTGACTGTTTTACAGTGAAGTTCAATAACGTTCGTGTTTCAGATTTCAGAGTAACGTCAGCGGAACCGAGTGTTTTGTCAGCACAAAACTCACAGATCGAGATATTCATCTGTATTGATCAGTAACACTGCGTGTGCCTTGATCACTTTCTGGCTTTAGGAAGCAGGTCAACACCCATAGTACAAGCCGTTTTCAGACCCTTTGAACTTGCAAGTGACAGGCCAGCCTCAAAGATCGCAAATCAGCTTCACCCTAACCTCACAACACGTTCGTACATGTATTGCTCAGCGTTTGTGTAACCAGACAAAGTGTTTTAAAAACTCTTTAACCGTGTGTAGGCTTCAGGGCGTCTGAAGATTATGACACTATCCCACCTAGGGACGGAGACACTCGGCAATTAATTCGGATTCTGAGCAAACAGAAGCATCGGCCGGTCTCGCTCGTGGAAGGTTTTCGGGCAGAGAAACGTGACACCCGTCCGAAATCATAATAACCGGCAAAACTGCCGGCTTGGTGATGTTGGTACGCTGCCTATGTTCATGATGTTTGTTCCTGTCTGCCTCCCATAGCAGCGTTGGACTCTTGCTAGGTCGCATGATACGGTGTGTGTTACGCGGTCGTAACATGCAGAGTTTGTTGTGTAGGTTATTGTGCATGTGGCAGATACGGTGTGTTTCGTCTATGGGGGAGGGCAGTGAGTAAGGTTGTGTTGCGTAGCAGGAGTGAAATAGGATTTTAATGACGTACAACGCCGTACCATGTCTCCAACTCCCCCTCCCCCTTCCCCCTCCCCCCACCTCACCTCACCTCACCTCCGTCCACCCCGGGCCGTTACAGAGACACATCGAGCTGCTGCCCCCGCATTACCACCCCCACCCCTTCACTCATCAGTGTCCTCGTAAATCTGTGTTTAAATCATACTTTGTTTGGACGACATAAACACTGATAGAGTGTTAACTTTCGCCCTGGGGCAAGCATTTGTCACGTCAGTTTCAACTGGGAGGGGGGACAGGGATGCGCGCTCAAGCTTACGCGTTACAAGTTGTTTATCACTTTGAGGAGGCGTTTGGGTTGGTCATGCGAAGATGTGCGCTCTCTCTCCCCTACCCTCTCTCTCTCTCTCTCTCTCTCACACACACACACACACACACACACACACACACACACTTCAAGTTAGCTTCTGCAACTTAGTTACTGTGACAGTAGATAACTTGACAGAAATGCAACGCTGTGTGTGTGTGTGTGTGTGTGTGTGTGTGTGTGTGTGTGTGAACGCATAGTCTCTGTGCAGATTTGCAACCGACCCCCCCCCCCCCCCTTAACACACACACACACGCACAGGTACATCAAGTAGGCCGAAGTCTGGTAGGCTTCCGAGTTGCTCTAAGCTCCATTCAGTGGACGACACTGTAAAATTAGTGTGGAATGACAGATCACCACGTACATACGTCACCTGGTGATCGGGGTGACGGAGAGATAAAATGTCATGGTGCGACCCTTTATAATTATCGTCTCGAGGTCTCTTAATAGCTGGGTACACTCAACACCCTCCTGGCCAACGCCAGCGTGAGGCGTGCTTCACGGCTACCATTCTTTTTTCCCAAACGTCTGACCGTGCTAGGGTGTAAGTTCCTACGATAACTCCAAACACCCGTAAAGCGTCTCTATGTGCATGCTGTTAATGATATAGAACAATAATTACGTAGTCCGAGTGATCGGCTTATTGTGTAGACTTTACATAGACCGCATGTCACTAGTATACAGGTAATAAACACTTTGAACAATTGGAAACAGGAAGGCACAAAGGATGATGGTAGCACTGAATCAGAATGGTCTCGGCTGCTCGTGGCAACATGATGTTTTATTTTTATGTGTTTCTTGGTGACGATGATCATAGAGAAATACGCAGAGTAGATGTATGAATGACTCATTTATTTTCCCCGCTTCAGTTTTGGACCCCCCCCCCCCCCCGCCCCCGACCCCCCTCTCTCTCTCTCTCTCTCTCCCTCCCTCTCTCCAGTAGATTTCGTCCATATAGTATAGCAGCGGCAAGTTTTAAAATTGGTAAGTTCTACCGTTGTAAAATAAAGGTTCTTGTGCGCTCTCTCTCTCTCTCTCTCTCTCTCTCTGTCTCTCTCTCTCTCTCTCTCTCTCTCTCTCTCTCAAGAAAGTTCTCTAGATAGCAAGAAGATCCTTGACATAGTTACACAGTCTACACACATTTCTCCTTTGTACTACAAACAAGAAAAAAAAAATTCTCCACTTTGAAATCTCCACGAAGCCGTTCTCTTCTAGTGTACATGCAACCGCTTCGCACGAACGTGTTTCACGGGTTCAAAGTTTAAGTTGACTGCTTCAACGTAACACTTCAACTTTCACTCGGACTATGGATTCACAAACTGTCAAAGTCTTGAATGAAACTGACGTGTTCGTGCGACCCTCTTCAAGTATACCGCGTACAGTAGTCACCGCAAAATTTTCTTTCCATTCACACTCAGGAAGTGTATTCAGAAATTTGGAGGGCTGTGAAAGTTGTCTCGTCCGTCCCTCTAAACAAACACTAACTTTACCAGAAAGCACACTAATTTGGTGGCTTCACAAAGGAAAGGTTGTATTGGTGGAATGTGTGTATGTGGTGAGGAGAAGACTATTACATGGAGGGGGTTGGGGTTAAGGGTGAGTGGGGGTCGGGGGGGGGGAGGGGATGACCTAGAAGTCAACGTCCGATCTGCATCTGACTCCATACACAGACTGACTAAAGATTGGTATAGTTTTTTTGGTGTTAGGTATTTCTTTTGTTCTGTTATCGTAGGAGGGAAAATACAAGGGTGGGGGTTTAACGTCCTTTTCCACCACATACGGGTGGTATCAAAAACGGGGCAACGATGAAAAAGCCAGCACAAATATTTGGCCCCAGCCGGGATACACAATCTTGCCTTTTTAGAACCAATCTTCTAGTATATCTAGTGTCCAGTATACCGTTGATAGCAGTTACAATGGTGTCTAGCATCGTATCACGATTACACGGCAAGCGAGTGTGAAGTTGCTGTCACTCACTTTACAAGCAGATCTTTGGGCCGTTTCATTTCAGGTTTGTCAGCAGACGACATGTATTGTAATCAGAGCTCTAACTATCATTAAAGGTCTGCAATCTCAGCAAAAAGCCGCAAACATTGCGTTTTGTTTTTATTTAACTGCGACTCCTTCGACTGTGCATAATCCAGGCAACTCTGTCACAATTGCAGAGTTTTCAGCGCTTCGGGGACCGTTATAAAACCAGAGCACGAGTTTGCCGTGACACTATTTGGCTTTGGTCAGTGAGCGAGACACGTCGCTGCAGTGTCAAGCGGATGTTGAGTGCTGCACGATCTTTCTCGCTCAGTGTCAGAACGCAAACTGAGCTGTGAAATCAGGCTGCCCTTGGCTTTTACTGGGGTTTCAGGGACGCTGAAAACTCAGCAGCTGTGACAGAGTTGACTGTGCTTGCACGGTCGACTCTGTAATTTTGTTTTCTTTCACATTTCGGAAAGCTTTTTGTTGGGAGCTTAGATCTTTAAGACAGACTATATTGAGCGTACAGGGGTACTCACAGGTTGTCAGTTTTCTGTGAAGCGTCGTGGATGTTGGAGTGAATAGGCTCGTTTACCTTACACTGGCGATTTAGTCTATGACGACAGCGAGATCCTATTCTGATCACCGCAGGGGATCGCCACACACCCAGCAGTCCACACATTACATTTGAAAAACCCGGCGACCCGGCCCAGCCCAGCCCACCTATTGTATGTGGGATATTGCTGACACACTAAAGCACACACCATCATTCATACAGCGGCGCTCTCTCTCTCTCTCTCTCTCTCCCTCCCTCTCTCTCTCTCTCTCCCTCTCTCTCTCTCTCTCTCTCTGTGTCAGTCTCTCTTTAAATAATGTTACTTTAGCCTCGCCATTTTGTTTCTTTTCATGTTTTTTTTTTTCTTTGTTTATGTTTGTTTCGGCTGATTGAAAATTAATCTCTCTCTCTCTCTCTCTCTCTCCTCTCTCTCTCTCTCTCTCTCTCTCTCTCACACACACACACACACACACACACACACACACACACACACACGCCAAATCAAGAACACATATATAACGTGGCACCGTGACAGGTGGATAGGTAAAGGCAGGTATGAACAGTTGGGTGTGGCCTTTGACCTGAGTAAAGAGAGTACACACACACACACGCTCACGCAGGCAGGTTATTGAACAAAAGAGCAGGGGAAATGTTTGAAGATAAACTGTAGGGTGTTTAACTTCTCCGATGCCGCTAAGGCTGAATTCATGTCGGCTGGGCTTAACTCGGTGTTTGGTTGGGTTAGGGTGGCACCTCGGAGGACGGTTTCCTTGCACACATCCACACACACACACACCTATACACACGCACACTCTTTCCCATATTCTGGATTGGTATTGATGATATTGCGAAAGAGCGTGTCCGGGCCACGAGAAAATTTGACTAAATGGGAAAAGTAAACTGTATAACAGACATGCCTTAGTCTAGCGCAGCATAACAGCAAGGGCATGTTTCTTGTGAGAACGAGTTTATGAAACAAGAGAGACAGACAGACACACTGACAGACAGACAGACGGACGGACCGACCGGATGCACACTGATGTATACATAATGTATATTTATGTATACATCAATGTGCATCCGGTCCGTATATGTAAGTCTAAGATGCCGAAGAAAGGAGGCTGGTTTAGGCATCGTGTAGACGGCATAGAACCGTTGCATAGAGTGCTGGGTATCTACACTCTATCCCTCCCCCCCCCCCACAACTCCCCCTCCGTTTTCCTCCCTTCCGCCCGCTCTGTCTCCTCACACACCCCGACCGCCCGGCAGAAGGACGTCCGGAGTTATGGGGGCCAACAAGAGAGAGGAATGCGAAGAAAAGGGGGAAAGTGTGGTTAAGTATGACAGTCGTCCTTACGTATTCATCGCTAGTGTCACATCAGTCTTTGTCGGGAAAAGAACATGCATGCATTAAGTCTCTCTCTCTCTCTCTCTCTCTCTCTCGTTGACCCCTCGTGCGCTGTGTGTCTAGCTCGTATATCCACCTGTCAGAAGGAACCTACTAACGATGTTGTTTTTTCTGCTTGTCGTTTGTCTCCGTGGCTTTGGCAAACGCGAATTGCTTGCATCTTTGACCCATGTGTACGCTTTTTTTTTTTTTTTTTTAGCGTATTTGACCAAAAAAAAAAAAAAAAGACGCATGAACATAGTGCAAAACAAAAATCCAGTGTCACAATACAAAGACAAAAACGCACCCCCCAAACAAATAGTAATGAAAAAAACAAAACACACGTTACAGTACACAATAAAAAGAAAAGTAAAATCAGACAAAGGACATCAACGGAAAGGCTGCTGAGGCCTTAACTACACTAATAGAAAGTTTACTAGACTATAATCATGAACTAACTACACACTACACATATGCGTGCACGCATAACCTGTCAAAACCCCACGCTTGTTTTTTCGTATATGTATGACCTGCTGAATAACAACTAACGTTGCAGATGGACCATTCACATTTCACCTCGCCCCCATATTTACCGAAATATCCGCGCTCAACAATATTTAATAATTAATAAATTAGGCTACATGGTAATATTATTGTCTGAGGGTGTACCCCTCGTTAGCTATGTCCTGACTCCTCTCCGAAGAATTTAATTTACGTGGATTTTACAGCTAGGTGACTAGGCCGCTCAGTGTCATGTATTTGATTGTAACAGGCGAGATTGTTATCAATCATGTACGGCTTGGCGCACGTGTGTGTAGTCTATTGCCGTTGGCTAAGTTTGTCGGACTAGAGAAACCTTGTTCTGCCTCTGTGTGTATTTGTTGTGGTCCTAAAGCTTCTCTTGAGTGTGACTTTGTACAACTTGTTCTTCCACGCTTCGTCACATCAGATTAGCACTTCCTTTCGCTGTATTACCGTAAACCTTCGGACTGGCCTTCAGCCCTCAAGGACACGCTGTTCAACTTCTTTGGAGACTTTACAGCATTCAGCCTAGGTCAAGGCGAACATACGGAGTCTCCCGCCTAGGATTTATTATGCAGAGCTTATATGATTATTTTTGAGTGGTTTACGGCGAAAAACTAACCCCGAGATGGTTCGATTGTTTGTGTAGCTACCGAGCCTCCGGCGAGGTAGCTACGCAAACAATCGAACCACTGACTGATGACGTAACTGGAGTGTGTTTCTGTGAAATCGTAAACCACGAGTGGGTTATGGAAAGTCATAACTCACACTTTCGCTCTCTGTTTCATTACTATTTTCGGACGTAAAGCACTCATAGTTAACTCACTGAAGGTTTTCACTGGCGAGTGGTGTAAAAACTGCCAACAACTTCAACCTTCAGCCTCGGTTTTATCGGCAGTTGCTAAGCAGTCAGCGTCCTTTGGTGTATGTCAACGTAGCAGAGGGCAGAGCTACGTTGTATCTGTTATCAGTGGTGCTAACGGGACACAACTGTGGAGTAATCGATGCCAACGATGGTCGTGTTAGGCAAGGTATTTCCTTGTATATTGTACTATGTCTGGACCGGCGCTTTCCAGCAGTTTGTTCGTATGCGTTTTCTTCTTGGGCAGTGTGTAGAAGATTGTTTGCTGTCACTGATGCAGAAGTCATTCTCTCCGGGTACTCCACACACACACACACACACACACACACACACACACACACACACACACACACACACGACTGCATGGAGTCTTTACAAGTCTGTCCATAGTGTTTGACACCGCGTCGATCGGTCTTGCGATTGCTATGCCTCATACAGTTTCACTTGACTGTAAGCTGACACGATTTCTTTTAAAACCGTAATACACGCACTGTACAATACAAACAGTGTTTTGTGGTAAGGGGCTTCCTCTTTAGGGGTTAGAAAGACGCCGGGGAAGGTACATGTACGGAGCATACATAACAAGAAGAAGTTGCTCCCCACCCGTTTAACCCTGTTATCCTTGCCGCCACAGAGCTGATATACACGTATTTCTTTAGTGAGTGTCGACACCTTTACAGGCAGTTAAACGTTTAGAAACGGCGGAACGCTTAAAGTTTAAAGCCATACCTGTTCAGCAAAGTCGTAACTCGATAGTAAACCTTAAGCCTTTGGCGTCAGACTGATTTTACCGTAGTGTAGTGGAAGGATCAGTTCTGTCTGATCCGATTATATACATACCTGTTGGTCTAGTGCTTAGGCAGGTGTTGTCATAGTCTCCTCAGTGTTTCCGTCAGTGCAGTATCACGCTACCACACACACACACTGCACCGGCTGTCATGGATAAAGTGAAACTGACAACTTTTCACAGCCGTGTCAGTTTCATCCCATAAAAACTGTCGCCACGCGTCCGTCCCACTGAACCGGTAAGAAAACGTGCCAGTTTCACTTAGTGTCTCCAAAGTGGGTACTACACACACGTTCAGTGACAGAAATCCTCTCTCACACCAATCCAGCGTCAGTCAAAACTACACGTCTCTAGACGAAAGCAGCAGCTCGTAGAATGCACGTATTCACAGACACAAACGCTGCCACTGCTGCCGCTTTGTCGCGTCAACTGAAAGCCAGTCGACCGTGTCTCACACACACATACACACACATACGCACTCCACAATAAACCATACACTTCTCATACACAAACCGACCCACTGCACCGTCTCGACGCACTCTAGGCCGGTCTGTTGGGGACCACTGAAAAGCCGAGAGCTTGAGCACGGGGCGGGGATTAGTCGAGACGGCGGGGAGTGGTTCCCTGTGTTACTTCGATTGAAATGTTTAAGACTACGATTCCTCTCAGGTAAAACCGTACGTTTTGAAGGGGCTAACGCTACCTTTGTTGATGATGATCATGATGATGATGATGATTGGCCGTTTGTATACCGCTACAAGAAAACTTCCATGCAGTAAGCATGCTCACAGCGCCTTTGGAGTGAAAAATAAAGTGTGTGTGTGTGTGTGTGTGAGAGAGAGAGAGAGAGAGAGAGAGAGGATCCGTCTTGAGGTTCCGCTTGAAGGTCATGACTGACGCAGAACGTGACTTGTTATGCTCACAGATCATTCTGAGTTGCATTTTGAGTTGATATCTATCATCACACCACTTCGACGCCTGGACAGTGTCAGTGTCTGTAATGCTGGCACTGAGCCAACAGGAGCGTACTTGATGACGCGGCGACCGCACTCAGCACTTCAGTAGCGTAACAACAGTCGTAGAATCTGAATGTTCAACACGCGCACGCAAAGTGCACACAACATTGTGTCGCATTAAGAGCTGTACTAATCACCAAATTGGAGTATTGCGAGCGTACAGGCGCACTCAGGATGGGAAACCTAAGTTGGCTTAGCATAGATGGAATCAACCCCATTTAGATGTGAGCATGTGGCTTTGCATTGTGGCAACGCTTTATGTTGTTGGTGGCCGAATGGTAGAGCGTTGGACTTCTAATGCTCGGGTCGTGAGTTCGTATCCCGGCTGGGGCCAAATATTTGTGCTGGCATTTTCATTGTTGCCCCGTCTTTGATATCACCCGTAGGTGGTGGAAAAGGACGTTAAACCCCCAAACACCCACCCACCCACCCTTTATGTTGTTGTGTTGGTGATGAACGGCCCCTGTCTATCACACTGACAAACTGAAATCCAGCGAACAGTAGCAACCGGTTTCTTTTAGCCGTTTTCAGTTGCGGGTAGCACTGGACAAACTCGTTGGATTTCCGTCTGTCGAAAGAGCTTGTAACCACACGTTACCACACTGTAAAGACGAGAGCATACTCAAATTTCAGCTTCACCTGACTGAGAGGGGAGCCGGGGTAGCCGAATGGTAGAGCGTTGGACTCTCAATGCTCGGGTCGTGAGTTCGTATTCCGGCTGGGGCCAAATATTTGTGCTGGCCTTTTTCTCGTTGCCTCGTCATTGATATCACCCTTATATGGTGGAAAAGGACGGCAAACCCCCATACACCCACCCACCCACCTGACTGAGAACAATCGTTGTCAGAAACTTTTGAATCGAACTAGCACCAGGAAAAGCTCTCCGCCATTTCACCAACCCCCCGTGACGTTACTACAAGCAAGGACTTGCGCACGCTCAGCTCTCAGACATACAGCTTTCCCTGACAGCAACCGTCAAAACATTTTGTGTCAATACAGCATTGGGAAACACCGCCCGCCGTCTTGTTTTACCCCCCAGTGTTGAGGACGTTCCGCTGTCGAGCTTGCGACAGTTATTTCGGGTAACCCGCTGCGGCCCAAACCTGTTTGGCTACACCACGGGTAACCGGCCGGCAGCGCTCGTGGCAGCGCTAGTGTAGGCCTGTGGGGCGGGCAAGAGAGAAAGAAGGTCCAAATCAGGGCGCTGGAATCTATTGAGAAATCAAGAGGCTTTTGTCGGTGATTAGTCGACCGCGGTAGCTGACTGGGTCATGAGCGGGGCTTGGCAGTTTGGCGTCAGTGTAAATCTGCGTGAGCGCCATGAAGAAGTTTTGTGTTGTTTTTCTTTGCTTAGCATGATGTCCAGTCATGAATAAAAGAAAGAGAGAAAAAGAGGCGAATGGTATCTAGAATGTACTAGAATGTACGCGGGAATGTACTAGATCAGATACTCGCTGACATTTCACACTGAAGAACTTGACTAGTCATATTTGCTCTAGCAGTGAAAGAAAGTCAGCAGTGCTCCAGAATGATTGTTTTTAAAGAATAAGTGTTAAAACTGTAAGTCTTGTTTGTAGGGCCACATTTTCGATTTGGATCTGAGAAAAAAAAATCGTGATACGCCCAAAAGGAAGACTGGAACAGACCTGTAGTTCAGCGTAACGGAGGGTGGGGGAAGGGGATGTTGGGTGGAGGGGCGGGGGAGTGCGTTGCCATTACGTGTACACTTAATGAACCATAGCCTTTAACCCTTTGACCCTTTCCCATTACCCACTGAGCGCCTTTTCATTTCATTTCTATCACACGAACCTTCAAGCGGCACAGTCTTTCTTCACAGCTTCTCATGCAGAATTCAAAGCCTGATTTCTACCATGTACCATAAAAAGGGGCCTAAGTGCTTCTCGAATCCTTGTCCCTTGCGCCTTCTTTACCAGATGACGGGTAGTTTTATATCACGCACGCTGACACACCAGGTCCATGGGAAAATACGGTCCTCGCATCCGTTGCCAATTTCGACATAGTTCGGACTGAAAAGGGGTCCACACTCGTATACACCCATCCGGTATGCACGCACCGTTTAGTTTGAAAGCGACGAAAGGGACGTTTTGAAATGCACAGGTGATAGCAATCAGAGCAGAGCCGCCGAGCCGAACACGTAAAGACCCTGATGCGAGCACCGGGTGGAAACATCGACCGTGTTGGGTGGGGTGGGTGTTTGGGGATTTAACGTCCTTTTCCACCACATACGAGTGATATCAAAGACGGGGCAACGATGGAAAAGCCAGCACAAATATTGGGCCCCAGCCGGGGTACGACTGAACTCACGCACGACCCGAGCATTAGAAGTCCAACGCTCTACCCATTCGGCTACTCCGGCTCCCCATCGACCGTGTTTTTGCTCGCATGTGGTTGGCATGCCACAGCACACCTGACTGGCTTTACGATTAACATAGTTTTCCTACAGCAGGTACTTTTTAAACTGTGAAAAAAACCGCGACAAAAACGTGCGCCAGTGTGTGTGTGTGTGTGTGTGTGTGTGTGTGTGTGTGTGTGTGTGTGTGTGTGTGTGTGTGTGTTTCAGTCGATGAACAGTGTCCTGTTTTTAAAACGCGGAGTCCGCGTTCGATAAGCAGTGTTTCTGTTCCGCACCAGTGAATCCGCTATTTCCTGGTTTGCTAATAAGGAAACTCAAATAATCTCTCTCTCTCTCTCTCCCATTCATTATTTAGTTTACGGCATTAGTTTTGTAGGAGGTAGCTTTCAAATGTTGGTTGTTTTTTTCCTCCACTAGGGAACGGAAAACATGTCACGGCAGACCAAACGCCGAGACGTAATTTGTCAAAAACTGGTAGTAGCCTTCTTGTGGGTGGGTGGGTGTTTGGGGGTTTAACGTCCTTTTCCACCACATACGGATGATATCAAAGACGGGGCAACGATGAAAAAGCCAGCACAAATATTTGGCCCCAGCCGGGATACGAACTAGTAGCCTTCTTGCATTTACAGTATACAGCGAAGTAAATTTTGCCTTCAAACTAAGTTTCAGTAGTACCTATACTCAGTATGAAACCTCGGTCCCACTATTCCACAGCCAACACTTTTACACACACACACACACACACACACACACACACACACACACACACACACACACACACACACACACACACAGTGTTTGTTTTGCACAACACCAAAGGTCTGATGTATGAAAAGAGACTGTAGGCCGTGAGTCCGAGACTAGCTTCACTAAGATGAGACTAAAAGAGCAGTACGAGATGTATAAGCGGAGACTACGGCAAAGCGCTAATGATACTCGCGACGTAGTAAGTCCCCTGAGACTACAGCAAAGTCTCAGACTAGCCTAATCCCTTTTACACGCATTACACCCCAGGTGAATTTCGCCTTCACTAATAAGTGTACTCGGTTACAGTATTCATACAAACTTGACTAAGTTTCAGTCGTACTTACCCACGCTGTGAAACACCAGTCCTCTTTTTTTTCCACCTTCAGCGGACGCAAGAAATTATTTGCTTGCACAAAGCCGGACTATACAAACCGGATAATCCGGTCGCGTGAGTGTGTGTGTGTGTGTGTGCGTGTGTATCTTCACTACCGCACATCTCCGCAGTAACACGGAGCCCATCCGTCTCTCTCAGGCAGAAGCCTATCTAATAATCATAGCCAGACATCCACCCGCTTTCTGCAACGCAGAGCGGAGCGGCCGCGGTGGATCAGTGGGTTGGTTTGCTGGTCTTGCAACTTCATGCGACGCGAGCGCGGTGTCAGTGCACGCGTTCGACCTCTAGCCTCGGCGGTTGTTAAAAAAAAATATAACAGTAGTAACAATGAAAGCTAAGTAATGATAAAATTGTGCTTTCTCTTCCAGCGTTGTTCATTGCCTCCGGCTTTGCTGCCAAGGCCCGTTTGTGGAACTTTTGTGCATCACGCTCAGGAATAAGTCAAAATTATGTGGCCAAGCTGTCAGCCAGTCTAAATTGAATAGTGTTGAGCTGGACTGTTCAGTTAGGGAGTATGTGCAGCTGTCCCCCCCCCCCCCCCATTACCTGCCCATACCGTTATTTGTGCAACTTGTCTATCACTGAAATACAACGAGAAATCAAATGTAGCCGCCGACCGGTCTGCCTGTCTGCATTGCATAGTGTTCAGCTGAACTGTTCAGTTAGCTAGGGTAATAGTCCTCCCCCCTACCCAACTCCTCATAGCCTACCTTTAAAGGCCGTCTACAATCATTTTTGCGCGGAGACGTTAAACTCACCAACCAACGAACCAACCAACTTTCTGCGACTGATGCATATAAACATTGTACCCGTCAGGAGGTCTAGAGCTCGGTCAACACGCACTCAGCATTGCTACCCGGTTCTCGCAGGGTGCATCAGGCGGTCTCCCATGAAACATTGATGTCCGAAACTCGCGCCCGTCCTGAGTGTATTACGGGATATCGATCTGGTGTGATGAATTTCTTTCCCTTCTCTACCTTGGGGCCGTGGGATCGCCCTGGTTATTGTGGGGAGGGGTTGAGGCGGGGGGGGGGGGGGGGCGGTGGAGGTGTTTGGAGGAGTTGGTGCTGTTTGTTGACTGAGCAACGTCGCTCTTAGGGGACAGTGTAGGTGAGGAGAGAAAAGGGAGATTTGCAGGAGAATTTTTTTCGGTTTATTTATTCATTTTTTTTTTATGTTGTTGTTTGCTTCTTCTTCTACTTCTTCTTGTTTTGGGAGGGCGAGGTAGTGAAGGGATGTGTGGTTATGTTGTTGTTTTGTTGTTTTGGGAGGGCGAGGTAGTGAAGGGATGTGTGGTTATGTTGTTGTTTTGTTGTTTTGGGAGGGCGAGGTAGTGAAGGGATGTGTGGTTATGTTGTTGTTTTGTTGTTTTGGGAGGGCGAGGTAGTGAAGGGATGTGTGGTTATGTTGTTGTTTTGTTGTTTTGGGAGGGCGAGGTAGTGAAGGGATGTGTGGTTATGTTGTTGTTTTGTTGTTTTGGGAGGGCGAGGTAGTGAAGGGATGTGTGGTTATGTTGTTGTTTTGTTGTTTTGGGAGGGCGAGGTAGTGAAGGGATGTGTGGTTATGTTGTTGTTTTGTTGTTTTGGGAGGGCGAGGTAGTGAAGGGATGTGTGGTTATGTTGTTGTTTTGTTGTTTTGGGAGGGCGAGGTAGTGAAGGGATGTGTGGTTATGTTGTTGTTTTGTTGTTTTGGGAGGGCGAGGTAGTGAAGGGATGTGTGGTTATGTTGTTGTTTTGTTGTTTTGGGAGGGCGAGGTAGTGAAGGGATGTGTGGTTATGTTGTTGTTTTTTGTTTTTGGGAGGGCGAGGTAGTGAAGGGATGTGTGGTTATGTTGTTGTTTTGTTGTTTTGGGAGGGCGAGGTAGTGAAGGGATGTGTGGTTATGTTGTTGTTTTGTTGTTTTGGGAGGGCGAGGTAGTGAAGGGATGTGTGGTTATGTTGTTGTTTTGTTGTTTTGGGAGGGCGAGGTAGTGAAGGGATGTGTGGTTATGTTGTTGTTTTGTTGTTTTGGTTGGTTTCTTGTTTGTTTTTACGGAGGTGGGAGGTGTTGTTTGTATGCTTGTTTGTATATGTTGCATTGTTCGCTTATGTTGCCTTATTTGTTTGTTTGTTTATGTTGCCATGTTTGTTTGTTTTGTTTGTTTGTTTGTTTATGTTGCCATGTTTGTTTGTTTTGTTTGTTTGTTTGTTTATTTGTTTGTTTATGTTGCCATGTTTGTTTATTTGTTTGTTTATGTTGCCTTGTTTGTTTGTTTGTTTGTTTATGCTGCCACGATTGTTTATGTTGCCTTGTTTGTTTATTTGTTTGTTTATGTTGCCATGTTTGTTTATTTGTTTGTTTATGTTGCCTTGTTTGTTTGTTTGTTTGTTTGTTTATGCTGCCACGATTGTTTATGTTGCCTTGTTTGTTTGTTTGTTTATGTTGCCTTGTTTGTTTGTTTGTTTGTTTATGCTGCCACGATTGTTTATGTTGCCTTGTTTGTTTATTTGTTTGTTTATGTTGCCTTGTTTGTTTGTTTGTTTGTTTGTTTATGCTGCCACGATTGTTTATGTTGCCTTGTTTGTTTATTTGTTTGTTTATGTTGCCTTGTTTGTTTGTTTGTTTGTTTATGCTGCCACGATTGTTTATGTTGCCTTGTTTGTTTATTTGTTTGTTTATGTTGCCATGTTTGTTTATTTGTTTGTTTATGTTGCCTTGTTTGTTTGTTTGTTTGTTTGTTTATGCTGCCACGATTGTTTATGTTGCCTTGTTTGTTTGTTTGTTTGTTTATGTTGCCTTTGTTTGTTTGTCTATGCTGCCACGATTGTTTATGTTGCCTTGTTTGTTTGTTTGTTTGTTTATGTTGCCTTTGTTTGTTTGTCTATGCTGCCACGATTGTTTATGTTGCCTTGTGTGTTTATTTGTTTATGTTGCGTTGTTTGTTTGTTTGTTTGTTTGTTTGTTTATGCTGCCACGATTGTTTGTCTATGTT
This sequence comes from Batillaria attramentaria, assembly GCA_018292915.2. Taxonomy (NCBI): domain Eukaryota; kingdom Metazoa; phylum Mollusca; class Gastropoda; family Batillariidae; genus Batillaria; species Batillaria attramentaria. Next base: position 1,835,629 of record JACVVK020000072.1, read on the forward strand.
GCCTTGTTTATACAGCGTGGTGTTGCTTTATTGGACGGGGAAGAGGAGTGGTTATAAAATAAAGTGCAGTACAGATCAACCTTACCCATCACCACCCCCACCACCCCTCCACCCTCCTGGCTCCCTTATCATACGGACGAAGGCATGACACTCAGTGGTATGAATTTAAAAGAAAAAGTCCTAATCTATCGATACCAGCGCACTGAGTGGACATGCAGAGTTGCATGAGTGAAAAGACACAGAACCAAAGCAAGGAGAACACAATCCTTCAGCTGTGAACCTGATCACACAGAAAATGAAACGATGTTTATTTTTTTTTACCTGGCCCTAATACCACCCACGTGGTCGCAAAAAAAATAAATAAATAAAAATCGTGCTGTCCAAGCGAATAGTACACTAATGGAGATAGTTTGTTCATATCGCTGCCAGTGTCTTTCATGTTTTGCAATTTCGGCTACGCATACATGGGTATTGCCGGTAGAGATCAGACGCGGGCTGTGAGGGAAACTTACTGCGTGATCTGTGGCCAAACGTCGATGTCAGTCGTGGGGAAATGATCAGGCCGTATTTGTGGATGGCTTTGGTTGTTTGGAAGGATCGATACGGCAAATAGAACAGCGAGCATTTGCCTTGCTAAAATGGTGTGGATTTTCAGGGCATTGTCGTGCGAAGCCATGCTTATCGATAATACCATCGTGGCTTGTTTTACCTGGACGGACCTGTGTGGAAAGTGTAAGCAGGAAGGAATTACATCGAGTCAGTCTGCCTGTCTGCCTGTCCGTCCGGCTGTGTGTGTGTGTGTGTGTGTGTGTGTGTGTGTGTGTGTGTGTGTGTGTGTGTGTGTGTGTGTGTGTGTCTCTCTCTCTCTCTCTCTCTCAAACACACACACACACACACACACACACACACACACACACACACACACACACACACATCATAGTCTTGCAATGCTGCCCCTTTGGGGAGAAGACGAAGCGGAGGGATTGGTTTGTTTTAAGACACTGTAAAGCTCGCAGTCAAAGAATGTGTTTGAACTGAGCATTTTAAGTGTTGAAACAACACGTCACACCGTGTTTGCCTCCAGGGATGTTCAAGTTGAGGATGATTGTGCGACTTCGAGGTTCTCTCTCCTGAGAGCCTGGCCACGAGAAAAGGTTTTAGTTTCTGAAGAGCTGACAGCATACCTCCGTACACTGAATGTCCTCTTTAACAACAGCGCCTGTAACTTTGATGCATGTGTCATGCCTGAAGCAAACATTGCGTTTCAACAGCAGACTCAGGTTCATCGCAGTTGAATGTTACTTGCCTTACACATTTACCTTCGTTTCCACACCCAAAACCTTAGCCCGGTCGCTCACCACCACCACCACCCCACCTCGCCTTCCCCCTCCCCGCCTTCCCCCTCCATCCCCTGTCCCCGTCCTTACTCACCCACGGTGAACCTCGGCAACAGATCATAAGATGCTCACAGTAGATAAAAAAAAATCTCAGCGTTAACAGCTACAAGTCGCAATGCAATGTAAATAGTACACAGTTTTTTTTAAATTATTTGTATAATATTGTATTACCACCCTCTTCCCCCATCCCCCATCCCCCGACACAAACACACAAATAAAATTCATAGTCTTGGAGAGAGAGTTCTGGACGTGGGCTTGAGAAATGACAATCTACGGGAGAAGAGTATTTCACCACACACCCCTCGACCCCCCCCCCCCCCCACACACACACACCTCTCTCTCTCTCTCTCTCTCTCTCTCTCTAAACAGTATTACTTTAGCCTCGCCATTTTTTCATGTATTTTTTATGTTTGCTAATGAAGCCTTTTATATTTTTTGTTGTAGCAACGGCTGATTGAAAATTAATCATTCTCTGTCTCTCTCTGTCTCTCTCTGTCTCTCGCACACACACACACTCACACACACACACACACACACACACACACACACACACACACACACACACACACACACACACACACACACACACTTGACACACTCTGGTATAATCTCACGTCGTTTGCCGTTATTTTGGGGCTGACCGGTATCCACACATATTCTTGGTTATTTGTCTTTGGGGCGAGGCGGTGTCTTTACCTTATAGGTGAGCAAACATCTCTGCCTTGACAGCAAAGAAGCCTGGTGCTAGATAATGAAAGTTAAACCAACAAACAGGTCAAGTGGATCAGGATGCTTGTACGTGTATCACTTCTGCTGACTGAGAGGTTGTCGGTGGTCGAGTGGTTCAGACTTTGTCACCAACGAAAGACGTCGGGTTCGAGCCCCCCTCGGGGGCGAAGAATTTTTCTTTCTTGTGTGTGGCACCGATCATACAGGCCGACCATTGGAGGTTCTCTCCGGGTACTCCGGCTTCCTCCCCCTCTGCTTTGGAAATGTTCAGCCCACTAAATTCAAGATCACGTGCCATTCTAAAATTCCGAAACTTAAATGCTGAGCTTGCCCTTCGCAACACGTGATTGTTATGTGTTCATTGTCATGTGTGTGAGAGAAAGCGTGTGATTCACGTGAGCGTGCGTGTTGGATTTTAGCTCACGTAGCTTTTTGCCAAATATCTGGGATAAAGTGTCAATATTAATGCGATTTTTATCACATGTACTATTGAAGTGGATCCAAAAATGACCATTAGTTACATAACAATTCTCCTTCTTTACTTTCAGAAGGAAGAGCAACCGAAGCCGGTGCCCATGGCCGTGGCCGATATCCTGTCGACGGAGAAAGGCACCACGTTCTACGTCCTGACAGTGGCCGGGGAGCACGACGTGCCGAAAGAAGATGCCGAGAAGATGGAGAAGGACGATGCCGCGGACGGGGACGAGCCGAGCAGCGAGGGCGGGACGTTCATGACAGAGGCGGAGGACAGTGGTGAGCGTGAGGAGGAGAGCAAGCTGCCGCACATCAGCAGCGTGGACATCCCTCAGACTCACATCGTGGACGTGAAGAAAGCGTGAGTTTTGATCCATTTTCTGGTGTATCTTGGCTCACAGATCGTTCTGAACGGTTTTGCTGGTGTCTATCATCATGTTACACGGGAGTGGGGTTTTTTTTTCACCTGAACAAACAGCGAATATGGTGTTTTTTCCATGTTTCTCAGGTGACACGCTGCTACAACATACCTGTGCCCGATTTTTTTTCTAGAGCATGTTTTGAGCTGTTTTCCATGGGGTTTTGTTGTTGTTGTTGTTGTTGTTGTTTTTTAAACAAAATACGTCTACCATGTGTAATGAGCCTAAGATACCTGCACATTTACAGCCTTTCACAGGCTGGCACCGAGGCAACAGATTGCTATAGGCGAAAGGAAAAGTCAGGTGTCTGTTGCAGTGTTGCTGTAAACCCTTGACTGGCAGTTTGTTTGATGTCTGCATGGCCACTAGACATCCACGTATTGCATTCAGTTTTCTACATACCACTGAGACTGTTTCGAGCATACATGAGCACTTACCAGCACAACTTGTCCAACTCTGTTGTGGAAGCCAGTGATCTCTCAACAGGAGCGTAATCATTTTTCTTTTCATTCTCCCCCTACTGAGTAATTTTCAACTCATTTTGGGTACCCTGCTTTGTCTGAGCAAGGGATACTACCACAGAAAACAGTCAGCCTGGATGGATTGTCTCTCTTCAGTCTTTTTCACCATTTGGTTTCTGTGTGGGGCTGTTTCAACAAGCAGTTGACTGAATGAAATGTTCCTTTTGCTTGCAGTATGCGGCTGAATTTCTTGAACTACTTGGAGTCGTGGTGCGAACAAGCCAAGGAGAGGGCGGCTAGCGTTGTGGTGGCCAAGGTAATCATTTGTGTATCGTACTGAGGTAGTCGTGGACACTAACCCATGTTTGTGTGTGTGTGTGTGTGTGTGTTGTGTGTGTGTGTGTGTGTGTGTGTGTGCGTGTGCATGTGCATGTATTTGTTTTCACTGAGATTACCATCTTGATTCAAATCCATTGCAAATGAGTTTGAGAATTTACATTCAGCACAGCACTGCATATTTTCCTGCACTCGAGGTGCGACAACCTCCCTGATGCCTTAACCCTGGTGGTGCTGAGAACAGAATATTCCAGACTACCAGTGTTTTTTGTTTTTTTTTATCATGAGACAAATCAGTTAAGCAAGTGCAGGATTAAACTTTTTTCTTTTTTTTTACTTTCAGTCTGAAGAGTTGAACAGTGAGCTGGACTTGCGTCTTCACCTTCACCAGCCTCGCTCCCGACGCGCTGAGTTGGACGTCCATAACGTCAGAGCTGGTATGGCCGCCTCCTTTCTATTTTTTTCATTGTGTGTGTGCCTGTGTGACACACAGCCTTCATAATTTATTTTATTTTATATATATATATTTTTTTTAAAAAAATTTTGTAGATGCAATAAACACAATTTGAAAATATAAAAAAAAATTAACCTCTCTTCCATTTTCAGCGGAGCTTGTGATGCACGCCGAGCGTGTGACCCGCCACTGCAAGGGGATTGGTCAGTCGCTGACCGAGTTACGCTCCCGCTTCACGGCCATGTCGTCCCACCACAACAAGCTGGCTCAGAAATTCCGTCAGGACATCGAGGCCCTGGAGGTCATTTTCATCAACGCCACAAAGTCCTCTCGGTATGGAGAATCTGAATACACATACCTCCTGAAAATACATCTGTACCTGTATCTTTAAAAAAGAAAAAGAAAAAAAAAGGCATAAGCGCCTGTCAAATCTGTGGTGCTGAGGTTCTTTATTCCAAATGATGGTAGACTTGTATCAGTCTCTTTGAGAACTCTTCCCCTACCAAGTAGTAGTCATTTTCTAGAAAAAGAAAAAAAAATCAGACAGAGATTTATCGCTGGCTTGAATACTTAATTTCTGAAACAAATTTGACATACTTGTACGTGTAGTATCACCCACGATTAATTTTTTGGCTTGTTTTCTCTATTATGTCCACAACATTTGGTGCCGTATTACATTGTAACTGCCTTTCACTGACCACACAGATTTTGATTTTAGGCAGGACCTCACTGTTTCTGAGAATCGTCCATTGTCTCCACCTGCTGGCTGCCTCCCTTCTTCCCTATGTAGTTTTGGGACACATTTTCATATTTTCCTTTAAAAGAAAGTGGTGGCAGAGTTAATACATGTACACACTTTCAGTAACCAGACACAGAGCTTCATGTGGCTAATTCACTCAAAATGATTGTGGCAAGCCGCACAGAGCTGCAGTCTATGGTGGAAAAGGGCCTGTTGTTGCCTCTTGCTGGCAACGTCAAAACTGTCTGATCATCTTGCCTTGCAGGCTGGTGGCGCTGCAGAATCAGCTGGGTGTGGAACTGGAGAAGTACATGTCGGTGATCCGAACATCACTGCGACAGTTCCGTCAGCACCTGGACGAGACCCTTCAGATGTTACGAGAGTCCAACGCCCGCTTCATCAAGTCGTTCAAGTAAGAGCTAGGTTATCACGCTAGCCTGTGAAACAAAATGAATGGCAGCTAGACACTTGAGTGATAGTAGTACATGTAACATACTGACAAGTAGACGAGTTCTTTGTCAGAGTACTTGTAGATCCTAAACTAGACATCTTGTAACTTTTCATGACTGGTTAGGTTCATTCATTGAAAGGTTCCAGAAAGTTGTAGGTTCCATCTTGGAAGGCGTGACCATATCCGTCTCATCCTCCTTTCTTTGGTTTTTCTTTTCTTTTCTTTTTTAATTGCTCTCCGCACTTACTTTTTGTGTACTGGCATTACAAGAAACCAACCAGTGCTATGGTGAATCTATATTCTGTCAAACTGCACCAACATTTTCATTCAGTCCACTACAACCGATCCATAGAATGGTATCAAGCACACACCAAACACTGTTGCATGTCGCTGTTGGTTTTGTGCAGGCTGTTCTCAGATGGTGGCAACTTCTGCCCGGAGGAGATAGAGGAATACCGCAGGCGTCTGGAGAAGATGTCAAACAAGATCAACACGGCTGAGGGGTCCATCATGTCCGAACTGGAGGGAATGGAGTCCAAGCGTCTGGACGTGGCCACCAAAGTTTCAAATGAATTTGAGGACAGGTGAGACTTGTGATATGCATGAAGAAACCTCCCTATCTTGGGCTGATAACAAATGCTGATTTCCTTACCTAGTCCTGTGGGGAGCCGGGGTGGCCGAATGGTAGAGCGCTGGACTCTCAGTGCTCGGGTCGTGAGTTCGAATCCTGCCGGCTGGGGCCAAATATTTGTGCTGGCCTTTTTTCTCGTTGCCCCGTCTTTGATATCACCCTTATGTGGTGGAAAAGGACGTTAAACTCCCAAATACCCACCCCACCCACCCAAAGGGCAAGGGTTGCATGCATTCACTGACAGAAATAACATCAACATGCTACAGACACTCAGTGTGATTGGAATTTAGATTTGCAGTTGTTTTCCGTTACGTTTTTTTGGGGGGGATGCATATTACCAGTGCGGAGGGAGAGGAAGCAAGAGTGCCTTGAGATCAAGAACCTCTTAGAGAGATGCATTCATGTACTGTACACGGTGTAAGAATACCTTGTCACAATCACTTGGTGCAGCGTTGTTCTGAAATTTTGATGGGCATTGTTTTCCGTTAGTTTTTTTTTTTTTTTTTTTGGGGGGGGGGGGGGGGGCTGAATAATGACCAAAGCATGTGAGAGGACCGAGAAAGTACCTCAGACAAGACTAGTGAAGAAATTAACAAATAAACAAAATAATGACAACAGTTATCCCTGTCCACAGGTTCAAGAGTCACATGTTCGACCTGCTGTTCATGGAGAAGGTCGCACGCTGGCTGACCAATACGCAGGTCAAGATCAAGGCTGAGGTCGCAGCCAGCAACTCCCAGGCACAGGCTCTCGCTCGACACCTGCTGGATCTTGAGCGACGTATTGACGCCTGCGAAAAACCCAACTTCGACAAAGAGGTGTGTTTTGGTGTTTGGTATGGTGAACATTGCCACTGATTTCCTTTCATCCCGGCAGTTTTAGAGATCCCTGGATTATACAGTGAGAGATGAGCTGGTATAATCATGAGCACATCAAAATGACCTAAGCATGAAAGCAAGCTATTCTTGTCCTTCTTTGGGATAGGCTTTGGTCAGTCTGTGTGTGTGTGTGTGTGTGTGCGTGTGTGTGTGTTTGTGTCTGTGTGTGGGGGCTGGGGGGAAGAGAACTGCAATGGCACGGCTGGTAGAGCATTACACTTTCAGCGCTCAGGTTGATAAATGTTTCAAAGGAGGTGTAGAGCTTATCTCAGGTTTGATAAGCTTTTTTAAAGAGACAAATTTCTAAGAGGCATAGAGTGAAAACCATGTCCTGCACACGCAGTGTGTCAGTTTCAATTGGAAATGACTCAGGGATTCTCTGAGTTTCTTAACAATGGTTACATGTAGAGTACTGTTTCCCACGTGTGCAGCAAATCACACCCACACAGCTGAACGATTTCCTCACAACGGTCATGGAGTCGTTTCATCAGCGCAGCGAGTACCTCAACTGCGCCAAAAACCTCGCCCGCCCGTCCAGCGCCATGCAGGCTGGCATTGGATCAGGTAGGTGATGAATATTCAGAACACATCTCCATCTTAACTGGTACATGTACTAATGAACATACGGTGACAGTGTATTTGACTCAGTATGTATCCTACTTGACAATTAATACTGGATTTGTTTCCTATGATTGGCGAAAGCAGACAAAATTCAGTCTTTTCGCGAAAAATCTGTTTTTTCGTGACAAAACCGCTTTTGTCGCGAAAAAACATCAATCTTTCTGCGAAAAAAAAAAAAAAGTCGCAAAAAAACGTTTTTTCGCACACAAGAAAATGGTATGCACTTTTTCTGCAGAAAATTGATGTCCGTTTTTTTGGGCAAAAAAAAAAAAAAAAACAAACCACGACACCCCACTTACTACACCACGACACCCCACTTACTACACCACGACACCCCACTTACTACACCACGACACCCCACTTACTACACCACGACACCCCACTTACTACACCACGACACCCCACTTACTACACCACTACACCCCACTTACTACACCACTACACCCCACTTACTACACCACTACACCCCACTTACTACACCGATCGAGAGAAACCGATCAAGCATTACAGAAATAAAGAAATGCCCTCAGCTCGCGCGACGATTTCTGCCAGTTCCCAGCGAAAGAATTCAATTAGCCCCACTCTCCTTCTAACCGTATTTGAATACCAGTCTGGACGATTGGCACCCACAATACGTTAATGCCGTCCTTTTTAACTGGCTCAAGCGGAAGAGCGTCGCTCCTGTGGCCCCTTTTTTCTCTAATTATTTCCTGACAAGGTCCTGAAGTTTTACCCTTTTAAAAAAAAAAATAGAGAATAAAAAGAAAGACCTGTAGAGACAGGGACGTTTCGGGACTCTCAAGAAGACTTAAAAACCAAAAGAATTACTTAAAGTCTTATAAATATACAACTATAACAAAAAAAATTTAAAATAAAAATGGGTGTAATGCCCATTTAGAAAATCTGATAAAATTGTCCCAAGATCTCCCACAGGAGGAAGGGACTTAAAACGTATATATTTCATTCACTCATTCAGCGTCGCCCCTGTGTCTTAGACCCGTCAGTGAAGCGGGACTAGCACGCGTTGTCTTTTCACGTGGCCCGACCCATGTGCCGTGCACGTCGCAGTACCGACGTGAGTTGAGTGGCATAGCCTTTCTTGTCACTTCTTTGATCACGGTCACATAGGTGTACAGGAAGAGAGCCAAGTAACAAAGGAGTTAATGAGTGTCCAATTTATCTTCTATCACCCAGTGACGTCACCAAACTGAAGCTGTGGTTCAAAAACATAATTTTTACGTTGCTCCTTAAGAAGCAGTAGATGACCTTCCCCAACAATTTTGTTCACTGAGTTTCAATCGCACACAGACACACACGCTAGCGCAAACACGCACGCATACAAACACTGATAACGCGGGTTAACGTGTCGTTTTATTGTCTTCAGTTCGACATTTTTCAGAACAGAAAGCACAACTTGTAACACACACACACACACACACACACACACACACACACACACACACACACACACCGGAAGGCCACCGCAGTTAATGGTGACTTGGTGTGTATGCTACTTTCGTTTTCCTGGCTCTTTTCCCATGGCTTTGCGGACCATCCATCGTAGAAACGTCCTGTGTCAACAGAGGGATAAGTGTATCAAACAACAAGAACAATAGATCCTTGGCGTATTCAGACAGACAATACACAGCAGACAGAGACAATGTTCATGGTCAGCAGAGCATATGGCCGAAGATAAATATTGAAACGCAATCACACCAAATACAATACACTGTGGTTTTCTACATCACGCTACTCTCGCTGCGACTCGGCGCTTTCTTCGTGAGACTAGGCCGGCCAATAGACAGCCAGGAAACACTGTGACAAATAGTCATTTGCATTACACCAGCCACAATGCACCCTTGACCGCAGGTACGCGCTGTGAGAAATAATCATTCGACGCCAAGCACAATGCGTTCTCCGGTCTAGCTCACGTACTGACTGGGTGCTTAGTTCGTACGACCAGCCATTAGACAGCCAATGTGTGTTGTGATAAGTACTCATTAATGTGCCTCAAATGCTGCCCTTCCTCTGTGTGTATGTGTGTGTGTGTGTGTGTGTGTGTGTGTGTGTGTGTGTGAGAGAGAGAGAGAGAGAGAGAGAGAGTTGAAATAACTTTATTTGAAAACGGTGGAAGCTTTGGTCTTGTGACCAATTTTCAAACTTTCCCGCGTTCAGAGAGAGAGAGAGACTCAAGACTCAAGACACTTTATTGATAGGCCGGCGGCCCCTACAAGCTCCGGTGGAGCTGCGGTTTTCTGTCACCAGTTCGATCTGTCGGCATGAATTCCGTCAGCGGATAATACATGGACGGCTTGGTGGTCAGTAGTTTGGCAGAAAATCGTTTCGATAACTTTTTTTCTCTCTCAGAATTACCGGCATATTTCGACCATTCAATAAGCAAACACGCGAAATTCCATGCAAGAAACGTAACACTCACATTGAGGAAATTACTCACCAGGTTATCATTCCCTGCGAAAGCAGCTACCGCTGCATCGTGAACAATCTGGAGGTTTCTGATTGACATGTCCCTCCAGATCTCTCCTTTCGGTCGTCCCCATGGAACACCTTGAGGCCACCACAGTGGAGGAGGCACTTTGTAGTTGATGGATTCTGTAATTAATTTGAATAAATTTCTTACAATATTTTCCATCAGCTAACATGCAAAATTGTGCCGATTTACCTGCATAGTGTAATTTTGAGAAAAAATTTGGTGATTCACTCCACCCCCCCCCCCCTCTCCCCGCCGTTTCTCCCCTCTCCAGGTTCTACCAATGACACTATATTCTCTACGACCTCGACCGATTAGCCACGTGACTAGGGGTGGGGCCGGGTGGGGGGGGGAGAGAGAGAGAGAGAGACAGACAGACAGACAGACAGAGAGCGTGGGTGGGTTGGTGTTTAGGAGTTTAACGTCCTTTTCCACCAGGTAAGAGAGAGAGAGGTCAGTTTTGTGAACTAAACATTTCACGTCAGCCTCAGGCAGGTCATCATACAGAGAGAGAGAGAGAGAGAGAGAGAGAGAGAGATGACGTCAATTCCGTGAACTAAATATTTTGACGTCAGCCTCTAGCACTGCGATCGTCTGAGGAAGCTTGTTTATGTCTTGTGATTTCCCTGTTGGCTTTGTGGCTTCCCCGATTGAATTATTTTTCACATGAAATCTGGAAGATCTAGAGGGCTGGTGAAATGTCGCTAGAGGGCTGGTGAAACGTGGACTAGAATACCTTGGATTGTACTTATTAAATCGCAAATTTGGAACTCTTTTGACCGGTGCTTCTCGCAGAAACTTGAACAACAACAAAACACAAAATAAACATAAAATAAACACACACATACACACAATTTCGAGTAGTAAATTAGTAAATCTACTAAATGGCAGATATGTCACAAATGTGATTAATTACTCTACCACTTATAGTTTTCTTCTAAGCTTATGGTTTTTTTTAATCCGTCACTTGTTCTGCTGCGTTTTGTATTCGCTTGTCGAATCCCCCACCCCCACCCCACCCCCGAAAAACAAAAACAACAACAACAAAAAAATAAATAAATATATGGGAAATCTGGACATTGAACCAGTAAGGAGTGGTGTGTGTTTTTAGTCCGTGTTAACGTCTTGTATATCGCCAGCAGCTGAGGTGAAGCAGTTTCAAAGTTACAAGGTCTCGGCAAGACTGATGTATTCAGAGGTAGTCAGTGTACGATGGTACGGATTTTAATTACTTGCCAGTACGTGTAATCGGACGACAGGAAAATGTTATGGTCTGCCTGTGGACAGCGGCTGTAAGGTTTCACCTGTGCCGGATCACTGTGTTCAATGGACTCGGAGTACTCACAAATTCAGCATTGGTGGGCGCGTGAATATTTTTGTTCATTTTCCCTTCTTTGTTCATTTACTCCTTCTAGTCTAATTCAGTGTTCACAACGCATACTGTGAAGAATGGCATGTAGTGACGGTCGGCCATAATTATACACATGAACAACACAGGTCAAAGCTCTCTTTTTTCAAATCAAGTGTATTTCGAGCAAGTCTCGCTTTTATTTGCCGTACAAGATGCGTACTGGGGTAGCAAGTCAGTGCTGTGTAGCAGAGTATTGTGTAGCAAGTGGGTTAACAGAGTATCGGTGTAGTAAGTGGGGTGTAGTGGTGTAGTAAGTGGGGTGTAGTGGTGTAGTAAGTGGGGTGTCGTGGTGTAGTAAGTGGGGTGTCGTGGTGTAGTAAGTGGGGTGTCGTGGTGTAGTAAGTGGGGTGTCGTAGTGTAGTAAGTGGGGTGTCGTGGTGTAGTAAGTGGGGTGTCGTGGTGTAGTAAGTGGGGTGTCGTGGTGTAGTAAGTGGGGTGTCGTGGTGTAGTAAGTGGCGTGTAGCAACACATTTTGTTGTCTCATTTTCTGATGCACTTTTTCTGCAGAAAATTGATGTCCGTTTTTTTGGGCAAAAAAAAAACAAAAAAACTAGCCCACTTAGTCAGGTTTTCGCAAAAAAAACGCCGTCAGTTTTTTCACGAAAAAAACACCGCCCTTTTTTTCGCGAAAAAACTGACAGGTGCTTTTTCGCAAAAAAAAAACAACTGCTTTTACGTTTTATCGCGGAAAAACCTTTTCTGCAGGAAAACTGACTTTTTTCATGGAAACCTGTTTTTTTTGTGAAAAAAAGGCAGTTTTTCAGTTTTTTATCGCGAAAAAGTCCATTTTTTCTGAAGAAAAAACTTTTTACACGAAAAATTGCTATCAACTTTTTTCGCGATAAAAGGAAATTGCCACTTTTTTGCAGAAAGAAAATTTTTTCGTGAAAAAGTGCCGTTTTTTTCGAGACAAAATCAACTTTTTCGCGAAAAACTGCTTTGTTGCGAAAAAAAATGCATTTTTGTCTGCTTTCGCCAATCATACTTTACTGTGTACATGTATCACTTAACGTTTGGATGAGGAAAACAAAAGGTGTGCTTGATGAAACTGGATTTACTTCACTCTTCTTGCATGAGATTATTTCCATTCAGCATTGATGCGTTCAGGATTTTTGTCAAGTACTTTTGCTTCGGTGGTGCGGGTCAAGCATGCTTCTTGGCAATTATGGGATAATTTAAGCTTGTCTGGCACGCTGGCAGCAAAGAGGAGACAAAAGGGAGGAATTTGGGGCAAAACTTATTAAGTTTGCTGTTGGGGTGTGTATGTGTGTGTGTGTGGGAGAGAGAGAGAGTGGGTGTCTGAGAGTGTGTGTGTGTGTGGATGGGTGGGGGGGGGGGGGAATGAGACTGACATACAGAAAACAAGAATTGGATCTGTTCAAAGCTTGCACAGCACCTCTGTCTTTCTCTCTCTCTCTCACACACACACACACACACACACACACACACACACACACACACACACAATCTCCCTTTATGGACGTCTGGCATGACCTTGACCTTTGTGCTTGTGAAGGCATGAGGACCCGTCAGTCTAGCTATCAGTGGCAGGGCTCCAAAATGAATCTCCTGCAGAGTGAGTCGGCCATGCCTGTGTTTCCTGCCCAGCGTTTTGCCAGTGTATACCCACCCCCCACTGTCCACACTCAGTGGCACTTATAACCATGTTACCCTGTTGCTTGCAGTGGAGTGGCCAGTGTCATCTGTGTGTGTGTGTGTGTGTGTGTGTGTGTGTGTGTGTGTGTGTGTGTCTCTGTGTGTGTGTGTGTGTGTGCTTCGCAGTTGACAGTGCATCTGTCGCTGCCTCTGTTTTTTCATTACCATCAGGTATACACTTAAGGTGTGGATGCTGCATGGTGATGTTGGTCATAATGACAGTTCTGAATTTCAGAATTTCCTGAGTCACCCATTTCAAGTCCTTCTATTGCCTTATGATTATCATAAATTATTATAACCAAAGTGGGGTGTGTTTTTCTAGGAAGTGCTTCACCATCTCCGAGCGGTAAACGTCAAAAAATTTTCAGCAAGAATTCACTTTCTTTTCATCACTGAATGAATATTTCTTTTAACAACATATTCACACAATGTGATGTAGTCATTCCCTTTACCTAATGCATTTTTTGCTTTCACACACGGAGAACATGCCTTTTAATGGTAGTAGTTAAAGTAAAAATTAATTTTGTAATCACACGTACCTTATTTTAGTTGCATTTTTTTTTTTCTCCCCTTTGAATTTCATTTTGTCTAATCTGGTCTTTATGTTATTGCAATTTTGAGCAGTGATGTTTTGATTGTTGTTTATTTTGGTGATTTAGTTTCCTGTTCCTTCTTTTTGTTGTGTCTTTATTGTCTTTGTGTTTCAGAGTATTTTTTTAAATTTTTATTAGATTATTCACTGTTTTATTAATTTACTTTCTTGTCTAGTGTTGACTTCTGATAATAGTGAGACTTAGTAGGGCTTCGTACGGAGGACTTCGTTGAGCAGCGTAACCCATTTACATGTAAATTAGGCTCACACGGCAGAGGCCGCGAGCTGCTAACGCGCTGCGATTAGCTAATGGTACCCGTAACGTGCCTAATTTGCATGCAAGTGGGTTACGCTGCTCAGCGAAGTTCTCCGTACGAAGCCCTACTAAGTCTCACTAATGCCAGTTATTTCATGCTTCACTGCTTCTTTGCTGCTTGGGCTTTTTCACATGGTCTGCTGCCATGCGCTTTCTGACAGATAGTTAAAATGTGCACTTGAGAGGCAGTCACAGAGTCTGCAGATTAAAAAAAAATCATTTTCTACGCATAAAATGTAGCCACAGTATTGTGTGATCGCTTGGCTAAACTTAACCTCTTCAGTAAAATACAATGCACAGTACCACAAATCTGCTTTCAGGGAAGTCAAATGGTAGAGCGTTGGACTTTCATTGCTCGGGTTGTGAGTTTGAATCCCAGCTTAGGCCGAATATTTGTGCTGGCCTTTTTTTCGTTGCCCCGTCTTTGATATCACCCATACATGGTGGAAAAGGACGTTAACACTCCCACCCAACTTTGAACCTGCCCGTACGTCTTCACACAAAAATTTCGACAAGTAATGTCATTTTGGAGAAATGCCTGTAAGAGACATACAAACCATTATAACCCTGCACATAAACACTGGCAGTTTTGTGAAATGTGTGCAGTACATGAGCAAAACTACATCTTGAAATTTTAAGGCAATCATCAACTTGTGAATTATACACTTCTGCCCTCAGCCAGATGTATGAGATGTGTATGACAGTGAGTTAGTCAGTCACTCAATTCAATCAATCAGTCAGTCAGTCAGTCAGTCAGTCATGCAATCAATCAATCATGCAGTCAGTCAATCTTGTCAGCTTTACTTGTCATGAATGGATATTCAGATACATCACTGTTAATATTTTGGCCCTACAGTCATCTTGTGTTCAGTGACTGCATGGATTATAGCTATTTCCAGAGACTTAATTCTGTCTTGCTATATGCAAAACATTTACATTCTTCTTATTGTACTTTGAATTTTTTTTTTTTTTAAATGCATTGTTGTCTTTCATATTCTTTCATCGTCTTCCATGGGATACATTTACCAATATCCTAACTGCATGGGCAGTATAAAACAAATTGTGTATAGTCTTTGAGTTGTTGTTGTTGTTATTTGTTTAGGTTTTGTGGTTCACTGCCTGACACATTGCTGCATCTCTGTTGCAGCATCCAAGACTGGGGTTACTACTGATGCAATGACGCCAGTCAGCCGGCCCGGCAAACAGCCGTCAGAAGATCCATCCGTCAACGTCATCAAGAATATCTTGAGGTGAGTTCAGAGTATGTTTAGCTGCAGTTTATTCAAATATAATGTTGGGTTGGTTGTTTTTTTTCAAGCAGTTTGCTTTGTCAGTACACAAGGCAGTTCATACTGGCTGTGTGTTCACTGTGTGCAAGCTGATAGGAGTAGTGTGATTACCTCCCCCTGATGCACACGTCGCCAGCGTCTGTTTGGACTGTTCAAGAGATGAGCTGCTGGTTTCTTTTTAAAACCATCAGTGGAACATCCCCATCGTCAAAGGGGCATTGTTTTCCACAGCAAACATAGAATTAGATAATTATGTGGGAAGCAAAAATAAAAGTGTGTCAAGGGTGTTGACTGAATTATCTCCCCTGATGCACAAACCAGAATCAGCTAGGTGGGTTCAGATCAGATGTTTGAGATTTCATTTCAGCTTCATTGTCTGATAAAAATCAGATTTTTTTTGCTGTTCTGTTTTTCTTCTGTTTTGTAACAGTGAACAATGGCTAGAAAGATTCTGAGTAAAGGTGTGTGTATCACACACTGTGTGCAGCCTCTTGCAGATACATGACGTAGTCACAGACGTCTCTATACGTCTGTGGACGTAGTGTAGCTCATTACTGATGTTTTTCTCTTCTCTTTCCATTTTATTTTCAGGACACAAAAAGCCAAAATGCAGTTCGGGACAGAGGCTACCTTGGACGTTGACTTCTCTCAAGGTAACAGCAATTAGCAACAGCAACAACAAATTTGCTCTCTTTTTTTTTTTCTTTTTTTTTCTTTGCATGTTTGTTTTTGATATGTATGATATCACACTGCCAATTATTATTGTTCTGATTATTCCATTGTATTATCATTATCATTATCTACAGCAGGGGGCATGCCCCCACCATCAGCCTTCACTGGAGCAGATGCCTCCCGAGAGAAGACAAAGTCAGCGATGTCGCAGGCTTCGACCAAGATCATCGGCAGCGAGAAGGCGGCAACTGGTCGACGTCCGACCCTTCCATCTATTCCTCCCACTTCTGAGTTGTCGACCCCTCTCGCCGGACTCAAGCGTAACACCTCTGCGTAAGCATCTTCTTTTTTCTTTCTTTTTTTTAACCTTTTGTGGTGACACATTAGCCAATTTTATGACCAGCATTCAAATTTTGGGACACCCTTCGAGAGCATCGCTATTCGACCCACCCCCGGTTCAGCCAAACCCAGATAAATGTCTCCAGCTTAGCTCAAGTGATTGTTATGCATGCACAGCCACAGATGAGACAAACACTAAGAACATTTTTGAGTCAGGCGATCAGTGGAGTATGGGTACCACTCACAAATGAGAGCATTCCTGGAAAAGTTCAGGTCCTTCTCAGGGCTGACAGTGCTGCTACTGCTGAATTGTTCTGCAGAATTTTTCAGACGCATTCCTGTCATGGCCTTCCTTTTGCAGACGACGTTTGAACAAACGGGAGATAGGAAGGACAAGTCAAAGACCACCCTGTTCAACGAAGGGGAGGAGTCGGTGGAGGAGGAGAAGAACCACTTCATGGGTAGCATTCAGCGTACGCTGCGTGAGGCCACGGACGGACTGCTCACCACTGCGGAGGTTAGTACCCACTATCCTGAAAGGATTATGGCCCTTTACGATATCACAGGCATTACGCAGTTTGGCTTCTTGTGAAAATAGCAAAGGGTATTCCCACTGGAAATCGACAACTCAGTGTGAATTTCATCAGACACTGTGCAATCATGATTTAAAAAAAAAAAAAAAAAACGGCCCCCGTAGTGTAGTGGTTAGCACTTCGGATCATGGACCGGGAGATCCGGGTTCGAATCCCAGCCGAGGCAAGCGGGATTTTTCCTACCTAGGTCGGCTCCTACCCAGAGAGGGTGTGCTATGGGCCCGATGGGGAGGCTGTTGCCACACAGCCGAGTTTCACCCACTTCACGGGTGCGGACTCTTGGGGGTGCTTCCCCTAGTATGACACGTCTTATGATGTGGATGATTACACGGCCGGCACCGCAGGTGCCGTAGTTCCCTGGCCTGGTTAATGCCGGGATATTTATGACAGGAAGCGTGGAATGCGGCCCTGTCCCGCAGTCCCAAACCACATGGACCTCCATAGCATCATATTACTATCATTCTCATCTCCATCATCATACACACACAAAAAAAAAAATTTGTCCCAGCTTCCGAGTCCTCCGTGGGTTCCACCCATGACCTGGGAGGAACACCACTGGAGCTGGCAAAGAGTTGGGGCAGCAAAAAAAAAAAAAAAAAAAATGTAGCTAGATAAAATGCACTTTTGAAATCCGCTTTATCAGCATTTTTTTGTCTTTAATGCATTTTGGCCTTTGTTTTCCTTTTTTTTTTTTTTGGTCTTCCAGTAATTATTCTAACTGCATGGGCAGTATAAAGCACTGTATAAAGTCATTGTGCGATCATGATGCTTTAAAAAAAAAAAAAAAAAAAAAATGAATGTATCTGGCAGCAAGATAAATGGCCCTGCACCACATCAATGCACTTCCCCCAAGGAAGCAGCTTGAATTTCCCCCAGTGGATCATTAAGTGGCTGTTGTTTTTTTTTTTAATGTTTCCACAGGCATACTACAAACAAAAAGGTACACGGCTCGTGACCCGACCCCAGGTTCTGCAGGAGACGTTTGAACAATACCAGGAGGTTATCAACCAGAAAATATTGTCCTACCTCCAGCAGTGTGAGGACTATCACAACCAGTGTCTGCAGGGTGAGCATTTCATTCTTGTTGCTGGAGCATAAAGGGACTAACGCTGCCATTGTTATGCTCACAGACTGTTCTGAACTGTCATCACACCACTTAAACAAGTGACAGCGACTGTAATGCTGGCACTGAGCCAACAGTAGCATACTCCATGATGCCGGCAACCACACCGAGTGCTCCAGTAGTGTAACAATAGTCATAGAATTTGGATGTTTGACTATTCACGCAACGTATAAACAACGTCGTATCACATTAAGAGCTTTGCTAATCATCAGGATAGAGTATTTCGAGCGTACAGGGGCACTCACGAGCGAAACTGTACCAGCACGTAAGTTGGCTTAGCAAAGATGGAATTAACCCACTGAACAGTTGGTCAGTTCACAGAAGGTTAAAGGCCCACTGTCCAACACTTCAAACACAAGAAATTGCCAGCGTAACTGCGTTCTCTAAAAGTGGAAAGTAACTTCTGAACTAGTATCTGACTACTCCCGGTTGTCTCCATTGATTTTTCTGAAGCATAGCGTTTTAAAATTTCATTCAGTTACTATTATTATTGCTCAGCTCTCCTTCAGTCAAGGTCAAGGTCATTCAAAAGGGTCCACCTGGAAAGGTCTTATCGCTTTCTATCATCAAGCCAAATTTGGAGCTTCTGTTGCCTGTAGTCCCTGAGAAAATGTCATCATTAAAGTTTCTTACAGGCAAAAAGACATTACATAGACTCACTTTATTGCACAAGTGAGACAAAAGGTAATTTTTCCCCATGTGTTATTCTCTGATTTGGTTTTACATTTTTCCCCTTACAAGAGTTTCGCCAGCAGCTGACTAAGGTCGAGCAGCTGGCTGCCCTCGTTCCTACACTTGTTATCAACGACCTGGTGAACAAACACATCCAGAATGCCAAGTCCGCACACACCAAGATGCAGGAGGAGTTCCAGAAAACTCTCGATGAGATCAACGCCAGGCAGGTGAGGTCACAACCCTTCCAGGGTTTCTGGTGTAAAGAGTTTTTTTTTTTTTTTTTTTTGGGGGGGGGGGTTTGCCATCATTTCTGTGAAGGATTAGTCAGGCTACACTCTGTGTGTGTGTGTGTGTGTGTGTGTGTGTGTGTGTGTGTTGTGTGTGTGTGTGTGTGCGCGCGCGCACGCGTCTTTGTGCATGTGTGTGTTGTGTCGTCAAGTTGTGTGTGCATGTGTGTGTGTGCACCTCTGTGTGTGTGCGTGTGTGTCTGTGTGGTTATTGTTGTTATTATCAGCCAAAGGTAGGAGCATTGGACTTCAAATGCTCGGGTCGTGAGTTTGAATCCCGCCCGGGGCAAAAATATTTGTGCTGGCCTTTTTCCCGTTACCCAGTCTTTGCAATCAACCTTATATGGTGGAGAAGGACATTAATAACTCCCAAACACCCATCCACCCACCTCAACCCTTGTTTTCTATAGCTCAAGTGTCAAAGTAAGCAGCTGTACTGTGTGTTGCAGGTTGAGCACGAGAAGACCCTGCGGCCCAGTATGGGACATCCTCACCTGGCCCCCCAGCTAGAGACCCTGTGTAACCAGGAGAAGGGAACGTCACGATGAATACCTCATGGCTGTGGCTAAGCTTACCAGTAGCCTGCAGGTAAAAAAAAGAAAAGTGATTCATGCGTTGATCATTGAATTCGGCCGTCTTGTCCATATTATGTGGCATAGGTCACTATGCACCATAGCAAAGGCAGCAAGGAATTTTAGTGTAACTGGGACTTGGGACTATGAGCGCAGGATGACATGCTTAGTACACTTCTCTTGTGCTGTTCTCAAAAATGGAGTTACACCAAAATTCTATGGTGGTTAACCTTCACCACTTCATTCAAACGTCCGTTAGCTCACCTCAATTTTCATGCTATATCCCTCGAAAACTTCATGACTTTTGCTCATCAAAACTCCTGTGATTTTGTGAAATAAGCAAGTAACATAAACAACAAGAAACGTTGTATAACTCCTCACCTGTACATCGTGGGTGCAAAACCACCTATGCTTGAAAGAAGGAACCTTGGCGCACCCTGTCCTGGGTGCAAAACCACCCATACTTGTGAGGATAAAACATGATAACATTATGGATTTGCTTTTAGGCTTAGTTTTACTGTGAAACCATGCATGCTTCTAAGAAACTGCTGTTCTGCTGCAGTCTGCAGCTCTGTACGATTGTTGTGTAATTGTTAATTTTGCTGGTTACCTGTACATCCTCTCTGTTGGTGATTGTGCAGACCTGTGCGGTGGAGCATGCCAAAACACTGCTAGATGCACTGCCACGCTTGGCTGAGCAGCAGCTAGTACAGTATGATGGGCTGCTGGTGGTCGATGACGTGGAGAAAGGACGTAAGTAATTTTAAAAAATTTATCATGGGTATTCAACATTCATGGCAGTATATCAACATCGTGGAATTTGTGTGCATCTACAGAGTATACTTGTATGAGGGAGATGATCATGATTTGAAATGGAGTTCAATTCCTTTGGATATTTTACTTTAGGTTCTAACAGTCATTTGTTTCTAGTCACTTATTTGGTGTCTGCATGTCTTCATAAAGCACCAAGCATAACATCAGCCTGATTGTTGCAGCATCTAACACGTGCTTTGTCTGGACCATGCACTCATTACTAAACATAAGTTCGTCCTTGCAGGTGTGGAACGTACCAGATATCCCACAAGTGAACTGATCCGCCGTAAAGAAGTTGGCGAGCCTCTCATTGATGAGGACGACAGGGACGCCTTGCCTCGTGGCAAAGGAAACTGGCTAGGTAATGTGGCTTGTGACACACATACTACACACAAAGCCTGGTTTGGACTGGTCAGAAGGGTTCACATGACTCAGGGCTTAAGATCTATTGGTGGACCTTTGGCTAAAAAGATTTCCTTCCTCCCAAAAAAGTGTTTCCTGCTCTGAAGCACTTAAAATCATCGCAAAATGCACAGATGTTAGTCTGATTCTAAAAAATGTTCCTCCAAGAAAGGATTTCCTCCTCTGGGCCCGCATGTAAAACTCGAGGTTAATTTAGCCCACGGCTGCAGGCCTAACCCAGACTAGGACAAAAGAAACCCCAAAACAAAATTAAATTAAAAAAGAAGCGAAGCAAGGTAGGGAAAAAAATCCTTCTCTAACGGCTTAGGCACCAAGGTGGAATGGACCCACTTCCTGGTTAAACAAAAAAACAACAGAAAATTTAGCCCTAGAGCTAGTTTAGTTTGAGGTTACACTCTAACCCTGGGCTAAAATCCCTAACCTCGACTTTTACATGCGGGCCATGAAGCAGTTAAAAGTGATACCAAAATGCACCAGATTACACAGATTTTTTTTTATTTTTTTTTTATTTTAATACAATTATAGGACACTCCTAGGAAAGCAGACATGCGTTCCTGGCTTTGTCACTTCATCGCTAAATGCGACACACGTTTCCTTCTTTTGGATCATGGACCAGTTGACCAGATTAACCTTTTTCCAAAACTAATGGTGAACTGTTCTACGTTTCAGGTATGCCCCTGAACCAGCTTGTGGCAGAGAACCGACCCAGCAAGCTTCAGCTGACCCCGACTGTGCAGACGTCGAAAACCACACTGGGGCACAGCTCCACAGTCAAGGCTCGGGACTCGGCATATGAGGTACACAGTTTCAGTGAATGCCAGTTATCTTATAGAGAGAGGCAGGGCCATCATGTGTTTGCTCTCTTCCAGAGTTCTCCAGGAAAGTTCTGGTTCTATAAACAATATCGTACAATGGTAATGCATCATTGTAGGGCTGTCTGTGAAGGTCTACTAATTACAAATATGACGATCTGCAAAAGTTCTCCAGCAAAGTTCCAGCTATAAAAACAATATTGTACCCCAGTAATGCTTCGTTGTAGGGATGTCCGTGAAGGTCTCCTAAATTACAAACATGATGTTGATCTTAAAAATTTTAAGTTCTCCAGTAAAGTTCTATAAACAATATTGTACACCGGTAATAATAATAATAATAATAATCGCATTAATAATCGCGGTAATGCTTCATTGTAGGGCTGTCTGTGAAGGTCTGCTGAATTACAAATATGACATTGACCTTAGAATAGAAGATAGTAACCCAGCCTTATTGGTATGTCTTTTGTGCATGGCGTTTGAACCTTGACATGCCCGACAGTACAGAAAAGCTGTCAGATGTTTTTCCAGTGCAGTATAGTACATGCATATCTTCACACAGCATCTACAGACGCAAATTTGTTGACCATTTGTCGTGTTCTCTGTTACCTTTATCATACATACATAATGAATTACTCACATTTTTAGTCTACATCTCGTATCTCCGTCAGGTTTGTACATTTTTCAGGGATAAAATGCATTTTCTTGATTTCATCCTCAGGACTACAAGGTCCAGTTTGAAAACACCCTGGCCATGATCGAGGAGGAGAAGGAGAGACTGGTGCGGGACGAGGAACACTGGACCAACAGTTGGCTCACATCCGTACAGCGAGTCAAGGATCTTCACCAACCTCAATAAAGAATGATGATCGACTGACCATTTGTACACGCTAGAAAAACTTCCACCAATTCAGCATGCTTATGGTGCCTGGGCACGACAGCAGGATTCTGTGATTTAAACAAGCCAGGAGAAGAAAAAAATCTTGTAAACTTGAAATGTCCGTCCAAAGCAGCTTCATTTGTGCAGGAACACTATAGCAGGGTTTTGCGACAGAAAAAGAAATGAGAGAAGAAAAATTCTTGTAAATTTGAAAGTTTGTCCAAAGAAGTTTTTGCAGCTTACTGTGATGTATGTTTTTGTACGTTTCTTTTTACACATTGACATTCAGGTAGATTTGGTGCAGTGACATGTTTTGTCTTTCTGTGTGGCTTTTTTTTTTCTTTTTTTTTTTGTTCGGATTGTTTTTCCCCCACTGACCAACTCGTTTCTAAATTAATCATACATGAGTATGTGCACTGTTGAAACAGATATTGTCACTTAATGAATTTTTAATTTCTATCCAGTTGAAAAAGACCAAGAATAAAGAAACATGCTGCAATAGAAGCACAGTTACAAGTACATGTACTGTTCTCTCATTTATTTATCCTCCACACCAGTCTTATGGAAGTTTATCTATACATATCATCATTCTGCTGCTTTTAATTTCAGAACATGCCCTGACATTTCTTTCGATGATGGAGTGTTTTTGTTTTTTTTTTCTTTTGGTGTTTTGAGTCTTACACAGCTGTTGTGTCTCCCTTACTGTGTTTCTTTTTTTCTTTTTCTATGTTGGTTGTGCATAATGGTTTGTTAAACTGATATTCCGAGAAACATTTCAGTGTGTCACACAGTTGTTTTTTTTTGTGTGGAGAAGGGTTACAAAAAAAACGTTCAATACGTTCTCATAAACAGTGTGTACACATGTGAACACCACCCTGTAGCTCAATATGTATATGAAATCATTCAACTGATGTTCTTCTAACAAATTTTGTAATAAATCGCTTTTGAAACCAAAGCTAGAAGGACAAAGCAGTTGTATCTTTTCAATAACCAAAATTGATCAGAGAGGTGGTTTTAGTTTCATACAATTTTTAAAATCTTATGTTAGAGAATTGTCAGAGAAGTATTTTGATGGCAAATGATTAATTGGAACATACACATATTTCTCATCATAATATAAATCAGTACAAAGTGATTTTGAGTTTATACATTTACCAGTGTCTGTGATACACATGTACATGTATGTAATCATGTCTGTGTGACATTTCAGTGGATTCCAGTTCTTTATCCTGCCATTAAAATGTTCATTGTAACAACATTTTTATTACTAGTACTCTGTGTGTGTGAGAGAGAGAGAGAGATTATCTATGGGTTCAGACCAGTTTTCTACACAAGCAGTTTCAACATTCATTTTAGCTCATGTATTTTTTATTATACGAAATATCATATTCCATATTTGTAAAACATACTTCAGCTAGTCACATACATATATACACACACACGCACACAGTGTCTTATTCGCAACCGAAACAAGTACCAAGCAGCTTTCACACGGATCTGTCAATCAGTATCATGACGGTTCTTGCTTCTGTGCCTCAACTTCTCCCAAAATTTCCATGGCAGCATTTTCATCTGTGACCCTCTGTACAGTCTCACCATGAGCTGCCAAGATTTCTTCAATGTTCCTGAAAACAATAATACAAAAGCTGTCGGCAAACCTGTAAAGAGTTTGTAGCTCACATACATCAGGCCTGATGAATAGGGACGCCTGAGGCGACCAGAAAAATTCTTGGGCTGATAAAACTTACTGAAATGGTGGCCCCAAGGGCGACCTAAACTTTCTCTGAAAAAAAAAAAAAAATTCTTTCACACCGGCAGCTAACTTTGCCAAGCACGATCGTCAGCGCAGCGTGTGATGGCGCAATCCGGCGGACTTTCCTGGTTACACCGCCATTCTCCAGCGTTAGAACGTTCTACTACCTTCT
Organism: Batillaria attramentaria; assembly: GCA_018292915.2. Classification (NCBI taxonomy): domain Eukaryota; kingdom Metazoa; phylum Mollusca; class Gastropoda; family Batillariidae; genus Batillaria; species Batillaria attramentaria. The sequence goes on from JACVVK020000072.1 coordinate 1,860,082, forward strand.
GCTCGACTACCAGGTTTTTTCCTGGTCTACCAACTTTTACATACTGGTAGCCCGGTGGGCTACCAGAAAATGTTTGTTTTCATCAGGCCTGTACATGTATCAGGTTAAGTGTTTGTACTTGCACACTACATTAGTTTAAGCTCATGCTGAATTAAAATGTTTTCATGGTCCATATAATGTCTGGTTTATTCGAAAGTGAAACTATCAAAATTTGGTCATAAACGTCCTCATCGAAATCTTAGACATACCCCATGCTGCACTTACTTGTGTTCCACATGCTTGAACCATCCCAGATTGTCAGCAATCAGGTGCCTGTTTCGACAATGTTCACACATCACGATCACAATTCCCTTTGTATAGGCCAGCTTGGAGAACATGTTAGTGTTTCTTCCACCACAAACCTTGCAGGTGTACTGTATGGCCATCTTTGGCTCTATCTTCCCAACCTCTCCAGTAGTTTGTTGTGCTTGACAACTTGTGTCGTCTGCTTTGCTGCAAAACCCACGCGCCCACTGGTTATAACTGGACAGGAAAACACCCTTGCACTGCGAAGAGACAGACGTTTGCTGGACCTTCTTGGAAATGTTACAAGGTTTTGGAAAGTTGCAGACCCTTCGAGAATAAGGCTTCAATAGATCTGGCCTGTTTTGTGATCGCACATGTTCGAACAGACGACCCGAGTTGATGGGAACCCCTCGGTGAAAACACCTTTGAACAAAGACACCGGTTATGTTCGAAGGCTTTGTGATAAAGGCTGTACATTTTCCAACCAACGCTGACATTTCTGGTGACTGGCGACGGTCTGATGTTGAGTAATTACGTACTTTCGCCTTGCGTCAGATCAAACTTGAGAAGCCACGACAAAAGTAATCTTTCGGAGTAGCGTCCCTTGGAGACTACAAGTCAACTCTGCCCACAGCAACAGTCGGCCCGCTACCAACTCGGCCAATTCAGACCAGGTCGATCCAAGTCAAAGTCAGGTCGGCCAAAGAAACATGAGTCTCAGGCCAGTGAGTGACGTCCCAAGACCGGCCGAGTTGATTGGGGACGCGTAGTTCTAAGATAGGGTAAAATATTTAAATTTATAACTGAGTTTAGGAAATTTCAGTGTGCAGACAGACTCCCGTGACTCAGTGACGCCGGAGACTGACTGACTCAAGTGAGTCAGTCACTGTGACGCCGGCCGGCGGACGGCCGGGCCCGACGGACTCACTGACTACTGCCGACTGACTGAATTGTCGGTAAAACAGAGCAATATTAAAACTGAGTTTAACGTCAGTCTTTTCAAGTTCCGCCACGTACGGGTGATATCAAAGACGGGGCAACTGACGAGTGAAAGTGCCCGTACAAATACTGATTTGGCCCCAGCCGGGATACGACGGAACTCACGACCCGAACATTAGAAGTCGGCCAACGCCCCTCTCAAAAGAAAATAAGCATACTGAATATACAGTATAAATTAGCGTATCAGTTTCAGGTTTATGCACCCGGCCGGTTCAAGTTTGGGGAGCCGGGGGCCGAATGATAGAGCGTTGGACTTAGGCTAATGCTCGGCGGGTCGTGAGTTCGTATCCCGGTTGGGGCCAAATATTAATTTTGTACTGGCTTTTTCATCGTTGCCCCGTCTTTGATATCACCCGTATGTGGTGGAAAAGGACGTTAAACCCCCAAACTCCCACCCACCCGGCTGGTTTTGCCGCGTCATCGGGGCGGCCCTGCGACCGTGGGCTCTAGCCCCCCCCCCCCCCCTCCAATATCATGAGATAATGATGGAGAGACTCGGAGAGAGAGAGAGAGAGACTGACTGGCACTGCTGAGTCGCCAATGCCGGCCTTCATTTAAACTGATTCAGTCAATATTTTCTGTTCAAGTTTGTCGCATTAATCAGTGTACAACAATATATTTTGTCAAACCGGCACTGACCACTTGGTTGTCAGTCACAGTGTGCAAAGAGTAGACTGACGACTTTTTCTCTCTGTCAGTGGTAGCACGCGACCCACGATCATGATGACTGAGCCGGCACACTGCCGCCGTGCGAGCGACAAAAACACGCGAATCACGTGCGAAACTCACTCACCGCCCGTGCCTAAGTTCATAGCCGTGGCGCTGGAGACTGACGTATCAGGACATACCCAAACCAGTAAGGGGTGTATTTTTCAGCTTCTTTTTAATTTTCGTTCAGTTACACCTATCCTGATAAGTTTAAAGTCAATAAAACCGTGCCAAGTTATAATTACATCGATCAATAGTTGAATCGTTCATATTTTTGGACTGTTCCGGGCTGCTGACTCAGTTTCAAAACTTTATAATTTTCCATTGAACAACCCTCCCACCCAGGCTGTGCTTAGTTTTGGAGCGGTCCCCGACCCGCAGTGAACTTGAATACAGACGCTGGAAAAGAATTCCTTGTGCTGGACTGAGGTTTTTTAGCGGGTATGTTGTCAGTCGGTTGTGTTGTGTGAAATTTGATATAGCAGCTGCCCAAAACAGACGTAACTGCGACTGATAGCCCAGTGCGTGATGTTGTCTAGGCAGTGAACGGGTTGTAGCGGGCTTTTGTTTGTCGTTTCCAGTGATTCAGTACGAGTATTCTGATCAGTCGGCGAAGCTACCAGCGCCGCCCGGGCCATGTCACTGGGCCCGGCCGCCATTCAGTGACTTCAGTGCCAGCATGTAATGGTCTTTATGGACTTTGGAATCGTCTTGCTTCTTCTCTCCGTTTTCCAACATCCCGTGACTTCACCACCACGTTTCCACCACGGCAAGTGCTGTGTAATAGCCGATTGTTGCTGTACAGCATGGCATGATGTGAGGACGTTATTTTGCAAAACTCCTTGAAGTCTGTTGAATCTCTTCATTGCTTGCTTCATTCCCACATTCAGTCCCTAAATTCCCTCTCTTGCATGAAGGTGCAGCGTCTCCTGCATGTCCTAGGTTTGTACTTCCCCGTAGACTGGTTTGCACCAGTTGTCCAAGGTTCATTTTTTTTTCCCACATAGTGCCGGCACAGTTGGCCACGAATTAGTCTGTGGCCGCTTGCACGGCATTAAGCCCTAAAACCTCACTCACTTACGCTCCCTCTTTCTTGTTCACGCGTAGGAGATAAGTTACAATATTTGCTGTATAAGCGCTTAGTATTTACTGTTTTACCTAGTTGTAATTGTTTTCTTTTGTTTGTTTGTTTGTGTTTTTTTTTAATAGGGAGTTCGATAATTAGCGTGAAGGGAGACGCTGCATGTCCTAAGTTTTTATTGCCCCGTAGACCAGTTTGCATCAGTTGTCCAACGTTAAACTTTTGGGTTTTTTTTTTTCACGTAGTGCAGACACACTTAGCAATTAGTATGTGTGGCAATTAGTATGTGTGGCTTGTTAAGCCTCAAAAACTCACTCACTCTTTGCACATATGGCAGGAACTACAGTCATACAACTCAAGGCAGACAAAACACGAACATAATTATCGCACCAACCAGACAGGTCTATAGACTGGCTTTTAATGGTCTCTCTCTCTCTCTCTCTCTCTCTCTCTCTCCGTTTTGCAATGCTCGGGTCGTGAGTTCGAATCCCAGCTGGGGCCAAATATTTGTGCTGGTCTTTTCTCGTTGCCCCGTCTTTGATATCACCCATACGTGGTGGAAAAGGACGTTAAACTCCCAAACACCCACCCCACCCACCCTGTTTTGCACAGCTAGTTGATACAGGCTTCCTCCTTTTAGCCTGGGTCCGTTTGTTGCTGACATTTTTATTTTTTTTTATTTTTTTTTTGGGACGCATGGCCATTCTTTCTTGAAAGGGTCTCGATGTACACTGAAACAAATACAATTTTCCATGGTTAAATTCCAAACTTCTTTTGTAAAATATAGTCTTTCAGCATAACATAATCTGTGATATTGTTTGTAGTCTGGAAGAAGTTAATCTTGTACAGGACCTCGTTTAAGCTACACAAATGTTTAATGTATATTTACATCATGTTTTAAACTGGACATATTTTATATTTTAAAGGACCTGGCAGTAAGGGACTCGGTAAAGCCGCGACATAGCCTTTGTTGCTTGCGCGGCGTTAAGCCCTAACTCACTCACTCACTCCTCCTTTTAGCCTGGGTTCGTTTGTTGCTGATAGATTTTTTTTTTAATTTGGCGCAGGTCCATTTCTTGAAAGGGTCTCGATGTACACTGAAACAAATACAATTTTTCCATGGTTAAATTCCGAACATGCACAATGCACAACATGTGTACCTGCATGATCTTGAGGGTCTCTGCATTAACACTGATAATGTGTATATTACTCCTGTACAATCGAATGCCGCGAAATAGTCTTTGTAACTTGCGCGGCGTAAAGTATTGGACTCTCAGTGCTCGGGTCGAGAGTTCGAATCCCGGCTGGGGCCAAATATGTGCTGGCCTTTTTCTCGTTGCCCAGTCTTTGATATCACCCTTACGTGGTGGAAAAGGACGTTAAACTCCCAACCACCCACCCCACCCTCTTTGGCGGAGGAATATACCTTGCTTAGCCGCGAATTAGTCTTTGTTGCTTGTGCGGCGTTAAGCCTTAAATAACTAACATACATACATCCACTACTTCACAAGCCAAAATAATGAGGCACCTCTCTTTTCAACTAAAATGTAAAAAGCCCCCTATCTCTAACAGCTGACGTTGCAAAAGATACTCTCAAAATAATACTCTCAAAACGTCTTCCATACACAGTGAATCAGAGATAACTACCTCTCTTTTTTTGTTTCAAAAACTTACATTTTATACATTACCTAAACGCCGGTCGTCCAGGTCGTCCGGCGACACCAACTCCTGGCGAGTGAACAGGACGGTCACAAGTTTGTTGGTCAATGACCGGGCTGGGTTTTTCTCACCGCTGGCTTCACCTGGCAGGATGGGACTGTGTTAGCCGCGAAATAGTCTGTTGCTTGCGCGGGTGTTAAGTCCTAAATAACATACATACATCCACTATTTCACAAGCCAAATGAGGCACCTCTTTTCAACTAAAATGTAAAAAAGCCCCCTATCTTTCACAGCTGACGTTGCAAAAGATACTCTCAAAACGTCTTCCATACACAGTGAATCAGAGATAACTACCACTCCTTTTTGTTGTTTCAAAAACTTACATTTTATACATTCATTTTAATGAACCTAAACGCCGGTCGTCCAGGTCGTCCGGCGACACCAACTCCTGGCGAGTGAACAGGACGGTCACAAGTTTGTTGGTCAATGACCGGCCTGGGTTGTCTCACCGCTGGCTTCAATGTCTGCCGTCGAGAGGACCTGCTTTTTTATATAGAAGCATCTTCGTATCCAGGTGCAAGGGCCTGCATCTAAAAGAAAGAAAGAAAAAAAAAAATGTAAGAGATATTGAGTTAAAAGTCAAAACTAATTGCACAACTTAGGGGTTCTTTATCAGGACTCTTCAGTCCAGTTTTTTGCTGGATCAGTTGTCAAAAACGAGGAGTACTGAAGGTCACGTAAGGCCGGGGGAGCCGGGGTGGCTGAATGGTAGAGCGTTGGACTTGTAATGCTCGGGCCGTGAGTTCGTATTCCGTCTGGGGCCAAATATGTGCTGGCTTTTTCATCGTTACCCCGTCTTTGATATCACCCGTATGTGGTGGAAAAGGACGTTAAACCCCCAAACACCCACCCACCCACCCTCTACACGTTTATGGCCCTTTCATGCGGACAAAGCCAAAATATGGCCATATTTCATTCTCCCGTTTGATGTCGACCCGATCATACATATTGTGAGAAATGTTCAAGGCTCCATCGGAAACACTATTTACCCAAAAGAAGAACACGAAGCAGGGCTGGGGCGTGTTGTTGGTTCACAAAATGCGACAAAATACTTTTTCAAGTTGAAACTTTATTTCAACGTTATAAAGACTATCAAAAATTATAGGATGGATCTGTCGAAGCATAAGCAGAGCAAAGAATAATTTTGAACTACATTAACGATCCTGTGTTATAAATCGTCACACTAAATTCCATGCCTCGCAACAAATCACACTAATAATAATAAGGAAAAAAAAACAGCAAGAACATAATGTAAGAGAACAATAAAAGGAATAGCAATTGTCTCACGCACACGCACACACACACACACACACACACACACACACACACACACACACACACACACACACGCGCGCCGCGGCTTCATCAACAGCGCTTTGGAATGTTACTCACCGTCCGACTCGTGCCGGTAACGCCGCCGATATTCATATGCCACAACCACCACTGCTCGCTTCATCTGTTTGTACAAGTTCACGTTACCCGAGATACTCAGGTGGACTTTATCCGGCATGAAGTACTTTTGGTCAGTCGGAAGGGTGCAACTTAAAGCACGCGAGCGGAGATGCTGGAACTCACAAAATCGATCCTGTGAAGGTGTAGAATGGCACAAAGCTTGCAATCGGGTGTTGATGAATGCTGCCTGCCTGTTGTATTCCGCCTGTCCATGCCTTGGCAGCAGAGACAAGATGGACATTGCCGTAATGTCTAGCTGGTGCTGCAGCGACACACAGTAATAAAACAATACTGTCAGCGATTACCTTGGGATCTTTGGACCACCTGGGGACGTCATTATCACCCAACATCACCACCAGCACATGCGGACGGTACTCCCGTAGGCGCCTTTCGGCCGCTGCCTGCTTCATTTTGGCTCGGTCAGTCCGTGGCCATACCACCTTCTCCGATGAAGTGGATCTCACAGTTGAAATGCGTGTCTTTGCCAGCGTCCAGTCGTTGAGGCATTTTCAGAGGCTCGTGAACAAAAACACCAAGCTTTCGAACATGCGAATGCCCGAAGACTGCTACTCTTAACTGCATGGTGACGTTAGATCAAATGCGATAGCAATGCCAGTAATAGTCCGAATGGAACCACATCCACCCCACCATCCACCTCTTGCAATGCTTTCCATTTACGAATACAGTCTGGGACTTTAATTAACGCCGAACCATTAGTGCATCGTGTGGCCAGTGGTGCCTGAAATTTTAAATATGTACAATTAAACAATTTTCTTTTTTCAGAATTTAAAAAAAAAAAAAAATCTTTAGAGGAGATTCAGATAGTTCTCGAAAAGTTGTCGCAACAGAAAAGGTTGAAATGAGAGTGACATATATGATGCATGTACATTCAGTTTACCACAATATTAACAAAACGGCGTAATTCCAAAACTTGAAGAGCTGACCCTTCACACCATGTGAACACAATCACTACTGTGTTGATGTCTGTCTGTGAATGCGAGTGGTTTCTGTGGGTATTGTTTGCCAAGGCAGCTTTGAGCCGAGCAGTCGTGAAAAACATCTGTTATACATTATATAATGATATATTAATTTAATACACATTTGTTTCTGCTAAAATGCTGGCAGAAAGGGACTTTTGCTAGCCGCGAATTAGCCTTTGTTGCTTGCGCGGCTTTAAGCCCTAAAAACTCCCTCACTCTTAAGCCCTAAATAACTAACTTCTGCTAAAATGCTTCCTAACCGTGGGTGTGTATGCTCTAAGACGTCAGCCCCAAAACTCATTAAAACATCAGAATGATATACCTGCAGTGATGCTTTTTCGCCGTCTAGTTCGGCATTCATCCATGCACTGCAGCGCGCTGTGAATTCGGCGACTGTTTTCTTCTTTTCCGAGCAAAGATTCGCCCAGTACCCTTTTTTTTTTCTTTTCTTTTTTTGACAGAGAAAAAAATGTAAGTCACTCAAAATGCAACAGTACCCTGCACAGTTACGAAAGATTTACACAACAGCCATTTATTTTACCAGTTATGGCTGGAATGCCGGTAATTATAAACTGACTGCCAGAAGTTTCATAAAGATGTTCATATTCCCTCTGTAAGCGCTGAATTGATATGAATTAACATACTCTTTACCCTTTCAGCATATGATTATTCCAATGAAATACCTTTTACGTTTTAATTGAAATTTTTATATTTTAAAGGGCCTGGCAGAAAGGGACTCCCATTAGCCGCGAATTAGTCTTTGTTGCTTGCGCGGCGTTAAGCCCTAACTAACTAACAATTCTAATGAAATACCTTGAGGGTTTCAGTAAAACTGGTCCGCCCTCGCTTAGCTTATTTGTGTTTCTCCTCATGGACGTGTGCATGTGTGTCGATGTGAACACGGACCCTGGTGCTTGCGCGGCGTTAAGCCCTAAATAACTAACTGGTCTCGGCCAACATGGCCGGATATCCTATTCTCGTGACCAGCTCCTGTTCCTGCGGTCGTACCAGTTTGCATCCTTTGTCCAACGTTACATTTTTGGTTTTTTTCATGTAGTGCAGGCACACTCAGCCGCGAATTAGTCTTTGTGGCTTGCGCGGCTTTAAGCCCTAAAAACTCACTCACTCCTGCGGTCGTTGGCGACTACAGCTCTGTCGAAAACTGCGCCCTACATGAATGACTTCTGCTCATGCCATCGTCGTAATGAGCGAGGTAGGCGTGGAGGTGTTCGCACCAGATTTAGGAAGAGACCCTCAAGTCCCCCCTCTTCCCTCCATCATTTTTGCCAGCGTCCAGTCGTTGAGGCATTAGCCAGGCCAGGCTGCTATGGTCGGTTCTGACCGTGAAACGACGCCCGAGCAGATAGTGCCGGTACTGTCAGGTGAAGGCGACCAGGGCCAGGAGCTCCTTCCGAGTGGTACAGTATTTCCTTTCTGGAGGAGTTAGGTCTTTGCCGCCGTAGGCTATTATTTTAGCTTGGCCTCCTTGACTTTGCGATAGAACAGCACCAATGGCAGTCTCCGAGGCACCTGTGTCAAGCATGAACAGTGCCCTCTCTGCACGGGAACGCCAGCACCGGCGGAGACACCATCATTGACTTCAGCTGGCTGACCGCTAGTTCGGGCAACCCATGAGTGATCTGGACCGGACCAAGGCTTTTGACAATGTATGGAAGAAAGGACTTCTCCTAAAGCTGCTCAGCAAGAAAGTGGAAGGGAAAATATGTACAGTTGGTTATAGGACTTCCTCCAATACCGAACCGCAAGAGTGAAACTAGACAGGGAAGAGCAGCCATCAGTCTTCAGCAAGGGGGTGTGCCACAAGGTGGTGTCATTTCAGTCCCCAGCACTCACCATTTTCATTGATAACATCGCTGAGAGATAACCCAGCATGTCTCCAGAGGCCTTTATGCTGACGACTTCAGTCGCTGCCTGGAACGCTGCAGGCCATTTAAGCTACACAAAATTTTATATACATATTTACATCATGTTTTCAGCTGATGACAGTGATAAGAACTTTGTAAACGTACTCCTTTGAATGACCATGACCCATCTTACAAGTGAGCCACGGAATCGTCTGCCTTTAGTTTTGACTATGGATTCCTCTGACTACGCTTCGCTTAAAGGTTTTCTTGCTGCTTTTGTTTTTCTAACAGAAGCAAGTGATCATGTGCTGTTCACTCTTAAATCATTGTGCAATTGTGTTAATTAAAAGGATTATGTGCGTCTGTGCATTTATCAAAGACTATGGTTAAGTGTGTGTTATAGATAACAAAACATAATTGTTTTGCAACAAAATAAATTTTGGTTGGTTTTGTTTTTGTTTTTTGCTTTTTTTTTTTTTGGGGGGGGGGGTGTTGTTGTTGTTTGGTTGGTTTGTTTTTGTTTTTTGCTTTTTTTTTGGGGGGGGGGTGTTGTTGTTGTTTGGTTGGTTGTTTGTTTTTGTTCTTGTTTTTTTTTTTTTGGGGGGGGGGGGGATAGGTATATTACGGTAATGTTTCGTATAGCAGGCGACACTATAAGGCCGCAACCACATTGCAACGAGTGAGAACTGTGTCCAACCAGGAACAGGCAAATTGGGTCCTAGGGGGGAGAGGGAGCAATTGGCAGAGCAGTGATGCCAGAGACCCACCCTGAGTTCCAGATCATTCCTTCACTTTCCCGGTAGCAGCAACGCTCAGACTTTCTCCAGACAGGCAGAGGGACACAACTGAATGCACGGCCTCAAAATGCCAATATATTCCCAATTAGCTTCAGGCATCATAGTCGCCCATAAAAATTCTTCAATCCAGAGAATTGATACCATGAACAGACTATTCAAAGGCAGGCAGCTGACACGAGTTTTTTTTTAAATTATTTTATTTTTTTTAATTGAATGTCTCCTTTACTCTCAGGCCTCACTGAGTAATGCATGTCTACTTTAGAGAGGAAGTTCACACAAATCCGCTTGCCTCACTTCATCCTGTACCAGGGGCCAAACGCTACTCTAAGTAGCGTTTGGCCCCTGGTACAGGGATGCACTGACTTGTGCTCGGCCTCTGTGCTAAAAGTCCCAGCTTCACTGGCAGTTTGCCTCTTTTTGCGACCGCTTGTCGTGCACCTTGACCTACATCGGTAACAGGAAAATCACGCTTTTCCACTGTAGACCAGCACACTCGCCAAACAGAGTACTTCAAATAAACAGCAAACATGACCCCACGGTCAATTTGTGTCCTTAACGCCACATCACCAAGGATTGTGAGTTTTGCAGTGTAATCACATTGTTCTATCAATGTTTTCTGTTTATATCGGCGCCGCTTTACAAATAAGCTGTTTTTATTGTCTCAAAATTTGATGTTTGCGTCGGTTTGGCTCTGTTGCAAACTGAAGAATTTGTGTGGAAGTAAACAACACAAAATATATAGGTGTCTGTTTTTTTATGTTGAAGAATGTATCTGTGTAATATTGAAAAGTGACATGTGTGCCCATTGCTCCCAGTATCAACAGCGGCTGTAATCCAGGGCCGGCTTGGTTCGGCGTGGTTTGTGTGCGTGCGTGTCGGTGCCCGGCCGGCGGCTTTCAAGGAAAACTGTGTGACTAGCAGTTTACATGGAACCGCATCTGTACAAGCAGCCGAGCTGCAATTTCAACACAATACAGATCTCAAACAAAGGTTTAACAGTCACTTCATTCCGCGAAGTAAGCATGTCGGTTGCAGACTCAGTGATCGAGCTTGTATACTGATGCTGTGACAACATTGGGCCAACTGAGTCAGACTGAGTCGAGTCAAGTTTATTGAATGGCCAAAGGCCGCCTACACCGGCCAAGAAAAACCTGCAAAATAAAATTGAAAAAGACCAGAATGTTATACCATATTTTAACTACATGTCCCCAATCACTGGACTCGCGGGCGGCCGGCGGCTCACCGCTGAACTGACTCTGACTCAGCCCGTGAGCCGGCTGGACTCAGTGATTGGCCGAGTGCAGTGATCATCATCATCATCACAATCAGCTGACCTAGGCCGGCATGGGACGAGAGAGGCGATGAGAGATGGGGCTGGATATGGGTGACGGGGGTACAAAATGAAATCTTTCATACCAACAAGCTTCATAGACCAGACCGACTTTGCACGGGCCGACCTGATTGTCGTCTTTGGCCGACCTGGCATGATTTAGTGGGCCGAGTTTGAAATGGGCTGAATTGACCAGTTACCGTCGATTTGCCACAATACATCGAAAAGGTGTGTAATTGCTAGTCAGTTTCTTCCACTACAAATGTGCAGTCCAAATTCATACGATGTGTTGGTAGTTAAAGATTTACTTATAAATAAATCTGACTAAATTTCTTCAGTGGCTATTGGCTATTTTATTGCAAGATTGCGGTGAATAGTTGTGTAGATAAAGCGGCATCACTCCAGAAGCACTTAGTTTCATTTCAGTCCTGCTGGCCTAAGGCCTTTATCACGAAATAGTCTTCGTTCAGGACATAAGGCTCGACTTTTTCCAGGTGCCATACGTGCTGAAAGGTACGGTTACTAAAATACCGAAGAAAGAAATGTGGGCCGGCACTAACGCACTTCTCCACACATGCCACACGCTATGAGGATAAACATACCGGTCCTACCGAAAACAACGAAACGACCGAAAACAACTCTTAATACGGATAGAACGCGGTTAAAACATAGAAATAACAACACACAAACATGATTAAGGTGAAAAAAGAGGCCTTACAAAAGCTGAACGAAACGTGTAGATTAGCGGGGTTTTGTGTTGTCTTTTGATTTTTCCGTTCAGATTCCAATAACTAACCGCATCAAGTTGGGATGAAGACAACGAGAGGTATTCCTAAGAAGCAATGTGCACACAAAAAAAAAAAGTTCGCAATCAATTGGAATTCCGCGCAAATAGACACACACTCTCTCTCTCTCTTTGAACGGGCCTACGGCCTACCAAATAAAATTTCGTATTCGTACTTTCTCTCTCTCTCTCTCTCTCGCTCGCTCGCTGTGTGTTCCTGTCAAAACATTGTATTTGCTTTTTTATGAAGGTCAGAATGGCGGACGGCGATATCTTCACCTTTAAAGATGACAAGCCTGTGCCTGACAAGATGTTTGACTACACAGACGATCTCAAAGACAAGAAAGTGCCTCTTGTCATTGACAATGGTAATTAATACATGTATGTTACTTTAAGATAGATCTTGACACCTGCAGTGACCAGTGTTTAGTTATTTTTAATTTATGGCCATTTATTTTATTGCACTTGAGTCCTGTCTGTTCATCAGTTAACTCTGTGAAAGCGTTTGAAGTCAATCACAGTTTGGTTGTAGTTTCGCTTGTTACCATTGGCTTGTCTTGATTGTAAACAATTCAGGCTGGGGATTTGTCAGTCATTTGGCAATTTTCAGCCAAATTTCCTATTCTTTCAGCCAAAAACTGTCAGTTTCAGCCAAAGAAAAGGTAGGAGGAAAAAGGTTGAGCACATGTAATACATGTAATGTCATACAGGACAGTCTAACTTCATTTTGGAAGACTTGTATCTCGGTAACAAGGCAGTATTTTACTTGTGGGAGCCAGGAGAGGCTACTAAATGCCTTTAAAATGCTGTAATTTGTTTTCTTAAGTGGGGCATCGCCCCTGTGTTCCCCCAGCAGGACGCTGCTTCTGCACACCAGCCTCGGTTTCAGTCTTTTTTTTTCCCCTGATTCCCCAGCCTGAAGCATTCACAAGTAATTGTCTACCTTGACTTAAACAGAAATTGAAGTTTAGCTTCGGACAGGCAAACCTCAGCAGTAAAAAAAAAGAAAAGAAAAAAAAGTGCTTCCCTCACGCGCTGTGATGTTTCCATCAGTGAGAGTTATGTCATCACTGGTATCTCATCCCCCATACGTTTTTGACTTAAGACTTACTGTAAGCAGCCACTATGGAATCTGAGTTTGGAAAAGTTGACTCAGACTGTGTTTCTTTCACAGTAAACATGTTTATTTCAGGTTCATGCAATTGTCGTGTTGGTTGGGCCACTGACGAAAAGCCAAGAATGATCTTCAGAAATGTCACAGCCAAACAAAGAGGGAAGAAGGTGTGTGCTAACACTAACAGTGAGATGAGGCCGTGTCATGCAGTTGATTGTTTAGAGTTGGTTTGGGAAATGGAAAGGGATGTGTTAAGTGTAAATTTGTGCATTTTTTGTTTGTTTGTTCGTTTGATTGATTCTGGGAGTAGGGGTTGGGGGTCCTGCAACTTGAGGTAGCAAGGCTAAATAGTTTCTGATTTGGAAACTTACTTTTTTAAAACTTAAGAAAAATGTGAGTTTGTAAGACAAATTCTGCTGTGTTATAATTCATACTGTTACTTGAAGTTGGAGCCGTCTGTAAGTGTAACTGTAACATGTCAGTAACCTGTTTTCTTTATTTCTCAGGAGAATGAGCTGCAAATTGGCAATGACATCATAAACATTGATGTCATCCGATGGATCCTGCGCACACAGTTTGACCGGAACATCGTCACTTTGTATGATGTGCAGGTAATTAGTTGAAGTCTGAATTTAGGATGGCTGTTCTGGTCTGTATGGTTCATGAGGCTGCACGCGCTTGACAGTTAGTAGAAATAATCACAGGTCAAAGGTTAACTGTTGCTGGATCGAAATGTGGATTTGTACCAGTTCCTGAGATAGTCAGATACTGAGGGTGGGTGGGTGTTTGGGGGTGTAACGTCTTTTTCCACCACATACGGGTGATATCAAAGACGGGGCAACGATGAAAAAGCCAGCACAAATATTTGGCCCCAGCCGGGATATGAACTCACAACCCGAGCATTAGAAATAGAAGTCCAATGCTCTACCATTCGGCCACCCCGGCTCCCTATCAGATACTGATCTACTGGGCACGTATACAGAACGAGAAAACTGAGTAACTATGCTCAGAAGCTGTCTACGGGGGGAAAAACACAAACAGGCAAAAACTGTTACTGGATTGAAATGTGGATTTGCACCAGTTATTGGGATATAGATGTGGTTGTTTATGTACAGGAGCAGATATTCGACCATGTGTTCAGTCACCATGGTATTGACACAGAAGGCTGTGTTGACCATCCCATAGTGTTGACGGAAGCTGTTGCCAATCCAAACTACTGCCGGCAGTGTGAGTATCCGTTTGGTTTTCCTTATGTTTTGTGTGAAGATAAACCCCAAATAAAGTTATAAACCCAGACTTGCGAGGGAGTCTAAAATCTTTAGACAGATTTGTTCGGTTATAAATTTATAGAACTTGGAACTGTCATGCACTGGAAAGACACAACACACACACACACACACACACACACACACACACACACACACACACACACACACACTCAGAGGATTGTTTGTGCATGGTCTAACAGATATGACCATAAATTAATGAATTTTTCTCACATAAAGTGCCCACTTCTGCTCATTTTATAACTGGACAGTTTGCATGTCGTCGTCTTTTGTGTGTGTGTGTGTTATTTTTCTTCTCTTTTTTTTTTTCCTTCTCTGAGCAGTAATGTCAGAGTTGCTGTTCGAGTGTTACCATGTCCCCAGTGTGTGCTATGGAGTGGACGCCCTCTTCAGTTTCTTCCACAACAACCCAGAGGACAGTAAGTGACAAGTTTCAACTTTGGACCACATTATATTAACATGTTGTGATTAAAAATAAAATTGCTAAGGGGAGCTGGGGTGGCCGAATGGTAGAGCGTTGGACTTCTAATGCTCGGGTCGTGAGTTCGTATCCCGGCTGGGGCCAAATATTTGTGCTGGCTTTTTCATCGTTGCCCCGTCCTTGATATCACCCGTATGTGGTGGAAAAAGACGTTAAGCCCCCAAATACCCACCCCACCCCCCCTTGCTAAAAACTGCACAATTTGCACATATATTGAACAGCAACAAATGTTGGCTGCATGAAGGAAATCTTGACCCTTGAAACTGTTTGATGTATTGAGTCATTTCATCAGAGCCCTGTACCTGGGTCAGTGCAGGTGACGATGCATGCAGGCAAGTGTGGTTGTTTGCTTTATTGCCTGAATCATGTCAGAGACCACAAGCCAAGAAAAGTTGTGTATGGTTTCTCAGAGCTTGGAATGGGTTTGATTGTATACCTCCCGTCATTTTGACCAATCACTTCCCCAGTACCTTTCTGTCAAGCTCACCACGTACGAAACATCCCGCACTCTCCGCTCATCCTCAAAAAAACTCGTTAAGGTCCCCCGAGTCAGCCTCAAAACATTTGGCCAACGTTCTTTACAGTGCCCCCCCGACGTTTGGAACTCCTTGCCATCTTCTCTGAGAAACATCCCTTCCCTCCTACAGTTCAAAGCACAGTTCAAAACACATCTTTTCAAACTAGCTTTTAATGTTTAAGTTTAAACTCCACCGCCCGTATTGATGTGTATAAATGTGCGCATGTTAATGTTGTGTGTATGTGTGAGCAAAAAGCGCATTGAGTGCTTTCCTAAGCAGAACTCTGGCTTCACAAGTGTAATTTTTGTTGTTGTTGTTTTCACAGTGGACGGGGTTATCATTGACTGTGGTTACCAGACTACACACGTTCTACCTGTGTTAGATGGGAGACTGGATGCGGCAAACTGTCGTCGCATGAACATAGGAGGTGCACAGTCAGATTTCTTCATGCAGCGTTTGTTGCAGCTGAAATATCCCGGTCATCTGGCAGCCATAACGTTGTCCAGGGCGGAGGTAATGAACATTTTGACAATCATCAGACAGGGAACTGGTAGCTCTTTTGCATTCCTTTACAAAAGACAAGGCGGTTAGTGGTTATGGCTTATCATGAATATCTAGGTTTAAGTCCACTCATGGGATAGAATTTGGTTGGAGATTTTTCCGTGTTTTTGTTTGTTTGTTTTTTGTTTTGTTTGTTTTTCGAATCCATGGGGCCACCCTCAGAATTCACCGTACTAGACTTTCTACCGTTGGCACTCGAGCATTCTCCTTCGCTGGTCCTTTAGCATGGAATTCGCTCCCTCAATCTCTCCACCAGTCACTCTCCCTTGAAATTTTCCAGAAAAATTTTAACCCACTTGAGCACCATTGAACTGTATGTGTGTGTCATTGTGTGTATTATTTTGTCTTTGAGCACTTGGAACTATTAATGTATTATCAATTTATTAATGGATTACACTTACAGTGTTCTGTAAGTATTATCATTATTATTGTTATGATTACCGGTTTGATGCGTCCTTCAGGAGCTGCAGAGGGGGCACACATACTACTCGACAGACTACCTTCAAGAGCTGGAGAAGTGGGCAGAATTGGATTACTACCAGAAGCACGTTCACAAGTTCCAGCTTCCCTTTACCCCGGTGAGTTGAGTTTTCGTCATGTGCATCTGGGATGACAGCCAGCTTATGCATTTGGAAGGGTGGGTGGGTGAGTGGGATTTAAACGCCCTTTCCACCACGTCAGTTATGCATTTGGAAGGACTGATATTTGACTGTTGAAACACTAGCAAAAGAAGATGTTGCAGGAATCTGTAAAGTGCTTGTTATTTCTTGCTGTTGATGTTATATCATCGTCTGTCAACTGGCATAACTCCTCGGGGGGGAGCCGTGGTGGCCGAATGGTAGAGCGTTGGACTTCTAAAGCTCGGGTCGTGAGTTCGTATCTCGGCTGGGGCCAAATATTTGTGCTGGCTTTTTCATTGTTGCCCCGTCTTTGATATCACCTGTATGTGGTGGAAAAGGACGTTAAACCCCCAAATACCCACCCCACCCCGCGTAACTCCTCGGATTCTAGAGCATTACACATTTCTGTCCTCTCAGCTGTGTAAGAAAACTAACCAGTTTGATAGGACCAAAAAAAAAAAATGTATCAACAGTTGAATTTGGGGAGCCAGAACTTCACACAAAGCTATTTCCTTGCAGCTGATTCAGTTCTCTGCTAGTATTTCTGTCATTTTAAATTAAAAGCATAACAGTAACACTATGAAGAGCTCTCTTTGTGACCATGCAAGTGTGTTTGGGCAGTATACAGTGGGTCAGGATTTAAGACAAGAGGTGGCCTGGATGGCGTAGGGGCATTTAGAGTTGATTGTTCTGTTATTTATCATTGTTGTATCATATTCTTAGCTCCCTGGCAGTCAGATCAACTCTGAACAGCAGAAGGAGCGAAGAGAGCAACAGATACAGCGATTGAAGGAAGCCAACAAACGGAGACGGATGGAAAAGGTGTGTATCCACAATCTGTGTACCTTCTTCTGTAGAAGTGTAAGTCTGTCAGGTGTTTCGGTTTACCCTTTCAGTGCCCAGAAGCTCTGTATACATGTATGTGCCAGTGCACTGTGATAGAATATTTTGTTGTCTGCTGCAGGCAACCTTGTTGCACAGAAGCATGTGCCTTTGGCAGGGTTGCACATTTTCCACAGCTTCTATAGGACAAAGTGTCCTGGAAACAGCAAAGTGATACGACACAGTGTCCTGGCCACTTAGTGGCAGTAAAAATTTTAATAGGACAAATGTCCGCTTGAGGTGGGGAAAACAGGACATTTGAAATTTTTATTCTAAGTCAATGTCCTGGGACCGACTTAAATGTGCAACCCTGCTTTGGTGATGAAACACACATGAAGACAGAGCTTGGGAATTTCCCAGTTTGTGTGCTCTAGCCAAATGTTGATGAACTGAATTCGATGATGGGCACTGTAAGGGCTAACCTAGTGTCAGCATCGGATGGGACGCTATCTGCCAGTCTGAACAGTTCATGCGTATTTGCTGTCTTTTCCTCTTTTGATCTTGTGAGCATTGCCGTTGTGCACAGTGTTAAACAAGATAGTCATTACTCAGTGTGGGTCATCGCATCAGAATATTTTATCAAAGAAGACGGATACAGGCATTGGATTAAAAATAAAAGAAGTGGTATGGATGTGTGTTTAATGTTTTGTATTTTTTATTGTTTATTTCTTTTATTTATTTTTTTTGTTTGTTTGTTTATTGTTTTTGTTTTTGTACAAAATTTTGTGACCATGTGTTTTTTCACGTAACATGTCACTAGAAATGTGAACATATCTGTATGTCACATAAAGTATATATGTATTTATGTACATGTCCAAAAAAAAAAAAAAAAGACAAATAAAAAAAATAAATAAAAATAAAAGAAGTTGAGATTTTCAGCTGGCGAGTTGCATGAAGATTAGGAAGAGTTATTCATTGTTATCCATTGCACACACACACACACACAAATAAATGCAGGGTTATTTGTTCAGACTGGGCAAGTAAAGGCATTAGAGTAAAAAATGTTGTGATTTATGCCTTTTTTCAGTTGCGTGAAGATGAAGAAGAGCTACAGAGGTTGATGAGTGTTCAGGATCTGATGATGGAGGAGGAAGAGGAGGACACTTTTGCTGTGAGTGGGGGGGGGGGGGGGGGGGGGGGGGGGGGGGGGGGGGGGGGGGGGGGGGGGGGGGGGGCATGGAAGAGACTCAGGTCCCTAAGTAAGACTTACTCTGATACCCTAATATTTGCGAACACCATGTGCCTAATGTGGGAGCCTTAACCAGCATTTAAGCTTAAGGTTTGACACATGATGATGATGATGACGGCAAGAGCAAAACAATAACCAATTACAAAAAAAACCCAGATATATACAAACCTTTACCTTTCAGGTGTTGTAAAATGGTCATTCTTGTAAAGTTTTGAAGATCAGTTAACCCAACTTCATAGCCGTTCTTGTCAAAAAAGTCAGACCATGTATTGAAAAGAAAAAAAAAAATCTTGTTTGTGCACTTCAGGGACACCATAAATAATAATAATAATGAATATTGTATAGGCGCTTTACCCAATTTCATGAATCGGCTCAAAGCGCCGCGAACTGAACTCAACGCGTTCGCTCACGTGAATCACACACATTCTCTCACACACTGGACATAAACACATTACAATCACGTGGTGCGAAGGGTCAGCTCAGCTATTTAATTTTCGGAATTTAGAATTGCATTTATTTTTCAAATTTGGTGGGCTGAACATTTCCAAAGCAGACAACCATGGCACAACTTGAGTGAGATTGATAAGATACGCCCAAAATTTGATCAGAATGCATCTGAGAACATGCATCACAGCAAGTTTTGAACAAAATGGCAAAATGTTTGTGGAAGACTGAAATTTTAGCTTTGGACCCTGCTTGCTTCTTTGCCTATAAACGGGCATGTAGACAGAACGCGACATACATAATACAGGCTGGGGAATTTTCAGTCATTTGGCAATTTTCAGACAAATTTCCTATCCTTTCAGCCCCCAAAAATCTAAGTTTCAGCCAAGAAAGGGAGGAAAAAGGTTGCAATTACCAACTAATCAAGGTGCATTTAATGCCATATGGGACAGTCTGACTTCATTTTATAATTCTTGCGTGTCAGTATCAAGGCAGTATTTCACTTTTGGTGCCAGGAGAGGCTACTAAATCAGTAAATGCCTTTAGTAACACGAAAATTTGTTGTTTTTGTTTTTTTGTTTTTGTTCCTGTGGTTCCCCAGCAGGGCGCTGCCCCCTGCCCAGGTTTCGTTCTTTTTTTCCGCAGCAATTCCCCAGCCTGATAATAGTGGCATGGTTGCTGAGTTAATATATGTCCTGCTGTTGTTTGCAGACTGCCTTGCGCAACGCTGGCTTCAAACGGTTGGAGGATCTTCAGGCAGCGGTGGACAAGCTCACCCTCAATGTGCAGCGTGCTCAGGCCAAGATCCTGGGAATCGAACCGCCGTCCCTGGAAACAGAGGTCAGTTAAATCGTAAAGCAGTTTTTGTGCCTCTGATTGAGATTCCCCATTCCTACAGTTCTCTTCCCACCACATATTTGGCTACGTACCAGAGATGCAAATTTGGAGGAAAACGCTCTATATTCCTCTTACACATAACGTTGCAGATGACACCCTAGAAATGCTTTAAAATTCACACCCCCCCCCCCCCCCCAAAAAAAAAAAATCACAAAAATCAGGCAGCCATAGACTCACGTGTAGAGTAAATTTCAACAAATTCCAATGTTCCATTTTTTGACAATGTTGGCAGCAACCACATTCCCCCTCATTCCACAGTCGTCTGCTGGCTCCTGTGCATGAATACAAATAGTCCAGAAGCCAGCCTCATTTTTCCCTAATTTTACTATTACGTGGCATGAAACTTGTTTACAGAGCCAACAAAAAGCACCAGATTGCCATTTTTTACTCGGCACACAAATTTTAAAAGGGGTAAAGATTTTCTACTATATTTAGCCGAGTTGTTACTGCATGACCCAGAAGTACATGACCCGGAAGCTAATACCGGTCTGTAACCAGTTTTCTTTTGTTTTTTGGGGGGGGTGGGGGGAGGGGGGGGGTAGTAGTGTGAGATGTCATTCTAAATCCTGCTTGCTTGCTCTTTTGTTGTTGTTTTGTTTCAAGGGTGTTGTGTGACAGGCTATGCATTTACTATATTTTAGTCAGATTCCTTTCTTCTGTACTGAGGCTCCTCTTAACATTTTTTTTGTATGAACTGGGTTAAAAGGTGACATTACATAGGTACACACTCATCAGATACAGATTTGGGATTAAACTCTACACACACAAACTCCTGTTAGTCGCTGTTTCAAGCAGATGAGTTCAAGTTCAGTGTCAGGGGTCGAAATTCTCCGCCGTTCAGCGGATTTCCGCTTTTTAGAAATCCGTTTCCGCCTAAACGAGGTGCGGTTCCTGACCTGGGAGGAACACCACTGGAGTTGGCAAAGAGTTGGGGCAGCAAAAAAAAAAAAAAAAAAAGTGTGGTTCCGCTGGAAAAAAAAAAATTGGAAAAAAATTCCCAGTAGTACGTTTTCCGCGAATGGTGCAAATCCCCCCTTGCTACGGTCCTGGCAAGACAGCGAAGTTGTGTGGCCCACCCCCTACTGTGCACGCGTGACCGCGGACAAAGGGCAATTAGCGCATCGCCCCGAAACACCACTGCAGCTATGCGGGTAGTTATCACCTCATCCGCCAGTTAATCCGGCCCCATTGTTTTCATGTTTGACAATAAAGAAAACGGAAACTGCGAATTCAGCCGGACTAAACTCAGTGATTTGACACTTAGCAAATCGGCAACGCCGGGATGTCTCAGTGTGTACGTCGTTTGGACGTGTGTGTGTGTGTGTGTGTGTGTGTGTGTGTGTGTCAATGCCATCGTGACGGTGAGAGAAAGGGAGAGACTGTGATGCGGCTGGAATTCAACCGGACTAAACTCAGTGATTTGACAGCAAACCGGCAACGCCGGGATGTCAGTGTACGTCGTTTGGACACGTTATCCGCCGCGCAAATTTAGGTAAAGCCGCAGTATCTTGACTGCTGAAAGACTCCACAGAAACACCAGACTCTGCTACTGAGTCACATTTATGCTTGAACCAATTATGCCATGATCTCTACGGTTGACATGCGCTCCCGGGGAGTGGTCTGGACACCATCGTGTCAGTGACTTGGGTGACCAACTCAGTTGCCAAGTGAGGCTCTACTGTAGAACAAAAATCTGTTTCAGAGATGTAAATCAGTGTCATGGCTTATCTGAAGTTGAGAGTGTCTGATGCATGAGTGACCTCAAGCATTGTCATTGTGGGGAACTTGCTCTTTCAAGGGTTGTGTGAAATTGAATGAAGACCACAAAAGCAAAGTTGTTTGATGGTATGATAAAACAAAAAATAGTGTATCTTTTCTGAATTTTTTCATCCCAGATTGTGCGCGATTTTGCAATCAGAATGCACCAGATTGCACAGATTTTAATCTAGATTTTAAAAAATTTCCCGGGGGGGGGGGGGGGGGGGGACCCCCCTAGGTAGGGTGCCTTCGGCGCTACGCAGTCGTGGCTTCGCCACTCCTCTCAGAATGTTCCTCTTTTTTCATCCTGGATCATTTCTACCCCTGCAGTGTCAAGTCCTCTGACACTCGCTCACCTTGGGGTGTTGGTTGAAACGTAAGAGATGTATACAATTACATGTAGCTACAATAATGTGCAGACGAAGGAATCATCATTTCCGCTGCTGGACATCCCAGACGAGATGCTGACTCCGGACCAGCTGGAGGTGAAAAAGAGGCAGCGAATCCTGAAGAGCGCTCAGCAGGGTCGAGCACGCGCCCAGGCCCTGCAGCGAGAAAAAAGACAGAAGGTCAGTTGTGTCAACATAGCTCATCAGAAATTTGCTTTTAAAATGGTGTGCAAGCCATACAGAAAGGCGGGCGCACGAGTGGAGGCAAAGATGCATTTTA
>JACVVK020000072.1:1887500-1897500 GCA_018292915.2 Batillaria attramentaria
TGTTCATTCCACAAAATTTCAAACTAAATGAAGTTCTAAACTCCAAAACTTAAATAGCTGAGCTGACCCTTCGTTTCGCGTGAATGTGATGTGTTCATGTCCAGTGTGTGAGAGAATGCATGTGATTCACATAAGCGTGCGTGTTGGGTCAATTTGCAGGGCTTTGGGTCGATTCAAGAAAGTGGGTAGAGCGCCTGTACAGTGTGTGTGTGTGTGTGTGTGTGTGTGTGGGTGTGTTGTGTGTGTGTGTGGTGTGTGTGTGTGTGTGTGTGTGTGTGTGTGTGGTTTACAAAAAGTAAAATCCACCTTTAACCTGTGTCAGCTAATTGGAAACAGAACCAAAAGCGTATGCCTGAACCTTGCTAAATTTCTTGTAGCGAGTGGGGCTGTTTGACACTCTGTGTGTGTGTGTGTGTGTGTGTGTGTGTGTGAAACTTGACTCAGTATCTTTGTGTGCGTGTGTGAAACTTGACTCAGTATCTTGTTTTTCTTTCTGTTTGTTGTTTTTTGTCTTTGTGCAGTGTTCTGTTTTGTTGTATTCCTCCATATCCCAAAAGGGGAAAAAGGAAATAAAATCTTGAATCTTGTGTGTGTGTGTGTGTGTCACTGTGTGTGTGTGTGTTTGCGTGTGTGCACTGAACATTTTCAAAACGGAGGGGGGAGCTGAGTACTCAGCTGTTCGGAAGTGACACATGCATTTGCTCTGCTGTATTCTCACAATCTGTCCAAAACAAAATTTTCTTTGTTTCAGCAAATCCTGTCATGGACGCCTGGACCGGTGCTCGCCTGTGGACCCTGGCGACCGATTTGTCTCAAGTCAGCATCACACGGAAAGATTACGACGAGATGGGGGAAGGTTATTTCAGGGAGCATCGAGCGTCAAACAGATACTTCGCAACGCCAGGAGCAAAACTGAAATAGGTTTTGGGAATCTCGTTTCCGTTTGAGCGAATCATGATGTTCATATCAGTACTGCCAGAGCTTGTGTTCAGATGAGGGAAGTCTACTTCAGGAAACAGCGTGAAACAAATAGTGTGCTGTGGCAGGAGTGAATTTGAAATAGGTTTTGCAGATCTGGTTTCAGTTCAGTCTTGGTGTGTTTTTTTGTGTGTTGTTTTTTTTTATGCAGCAGTGGTCCACAGTTCTTGTCACAACAGCCAGTTCATGTGTTCAGCTGGGGGAAGGCCAGTTAGGGAGCATTGAGCATTGAACAGATACTTCACTACACCAGGAGCTGAACCAAAATAGGTTTTGTGAATCTGGTTCCATTTTGATTTATTTTGGTTTGAGCAGACAATGATGCTATCAGCACTGCCAGAACTTGTGTTCAGGTTAAAGTGAAATTGCACTCTCCTTGCAGAGAGAGAGAGAGATGTACATGATGATGCAATGCTCACCAGCACTGATTAGAAAACAAATTATTACTCTGTGTTTGAAAGAAATGTGTGTACAGATAAGGCCAAACACAAATGGCCTCTTTAGATTTGACTGTGTATGGTGTGTTACAAATGTTGGTCAAGTAAAACTGAGTAAGATTCAGCTGATCCTGTGTTTGCTTTCATTTGCCTGTGACAAGACTGTCTGCACAGATATCTCCCTGTATATCGTAGATTGATAGATACAAGATATAATTATATATAGATATACAAACACATACGCTTCGAGAAACAAAGAGATAATGTAAATCCAGAAAGAATTAACATGTGATACGTGTTTGTGATCAGCATTCTGTTTCTCATGTATTCGGAGCAGGTACGTGATGTTTTCACCACCTCGTCAGCGTGGACATGACCTATATAATATTATATTCCCTCCATTATGTGCATGACCAGCTGTGCCTGAGAATCTAAAGCAAATTAAAATGTGATACACCTGCCAAGCAGGCAAAGTACAGTGACGCTGGAGTTGATACCAGTTCAGTCAACAAATCCCCCCTCCCCACCCCCACCTCCGCAACAAAAAAAACCCAAAACAAAAAACACCCTAATAATAAAAATAAGTAAACTGAAAAAACCCTGATCGTTTCTTCAAAAATCGGTTTCCTGTGGATAAGAGAAACTGTTCCCACTTCTCTTTCCAGGTTTTACTTTTGCTGCGTGTGCGTGCAAGTAAAAAACGTAGGTTTTTTTCCAGACTATTGGTACATGTATTCTCTTTAAGGGATCGCCCCGGGGTTGAAATTGGGGACACATAATAAGATACAGAGTGAAATACACCGCCGAGGATGTACTTCAGGTAACCGAGATATTATCTTTAACTGACATAACCCTTTGTCGGTCAAGGCTGTAGCGACTGCATGCCAACTGCAAAGGTTAATTCTGTATGTTCGTTCTTGTGAAAGTCTGAACCTGCGTAACTTCGGTGTCTACGATAGCTTGAGTGTGCAAGATGAGAGCAGATTTTGATACCACTTTTTGATAACGCTTTCGGATCTCGGAGTAGTCACTATAGGCTTAGGAATATACAGTCAGGTTTAAGATTCAGGCAGACGTCTGCAAAGAAACAGTCATGCCGGTAAAAAGTGAGTCAGATTTTCTTCTCTCTCTCTCTCTCTCTCTCACACACACACACACACACACACACAATTTCGTACATACGTGTACATATATTATAACTTACCTACCAACGGACATTTCCGTATATGGACTACCATACTTTTGTGAAAATGACTATGTTGTTGTACATTTTGACTACATCGACACACCGGGACACCCCCCTTTCTCCCAGCTCCCCTGATTGGAGAGGGCTGTCGGCCTTTGTTGCATTAACAAGTTAACCACATCCTCTCTCTCTCTCTCTCTCACACACACACACACACACAGTGTTGTCTCCTCCGCCCCCCCCCCCCCATTCCCCCTCTCCTTACAGTAGATGGCAGTAATTGGTAATAGCGTATCGTAATATAGTCAGCCCTTGGAAACGCGGGTTGATTGAAAACTGAACGGACTATTTAACTTGTCAAATAATTCAGTTACGCGTACCGCTGTAAAATCAAATTCGTCGGACCTTCGCTGCTCTGTAGTGTGTGTGTGTGTGTGTGTGAATTAATGCAGCTGTCTTCTGCTCCAAGGTTACGTCTACGAAGCGGGCAAGTTTGCAGTGACACCAGAGATAAAGGCGGACTTCGACAAGAAAGGATACATCTTGGTTCGGTAACTGACTGCACCAAACTTATCTCTCCATACACCGACAGTCCGTGGATCATGTTTTGACCTGACCTGACCTTACTTTACCTCAGCCTGTTAGCTTCTACAATCGTGGCGTTCGAGTGCAGCGTATAAATATCTGTTTCAAGGCCACGCATAATTATTACGATCTTCTCAGTTCAGAAACTAGCGGTTGGCCGTTTGACTGACTGAAAGCGTGTATGAAACGAAATGAAATAAAACTTTATTTGTCAACGGTAAAAGACATTGGTCCAGTGGTCCAGTTTTCATTCTTGCCGTTGTATGACAAACCATTTAACCTAGCCCGCCCTCAGCTGCTCTCTGCCCTCTCTGTGAGCCCTAAACTCTGCAATGCGAAGGGAGTGGGAGAAGGTTTTATTGGTCAGAACTTGAACTCGATGTTTGGTTCGCCGAGGTGGTCGACATGTAATTTTAAGCGTTATTACCAACCTGCATCTTGCTAGAACGTCACAGCTTATCGAATGGTGCAGCAAGGTAGTGTGTGTTTGGGTCGGTCGCAATCGCCAAAGAGTTTCGGCGATGTTTTTCTATGGCCGGATCCATGTTCGTATACCTATCGTTAAAAAATAATATTCCAGTAATGTTTCATAGACAGGGCCGTAGCAGCCCTACCACCACTTTTTGGCAAAACACACACACACACACACACACACACACACACACACACACACACACACACACACAAAACTCGTCTTGTAGTTTTGCTTGTGGATACATTTGTCAATACAGTCAGGAGGGTTTCTAAAGCAAAAGTTCTTCCAAAATAAAGCCTCTTCATCAAAATATTTTTTAACTTGCGTTTCCCCGTTCAAACAAGTAACAAGTAATTCTTCTGTTTTCCGTTGAAGTTGAGGGGAACATAATGGCCAGGGACCGTACCTTTTATTTATTTATTTATTTTTTTTATGGCCGGAGCACTTTTAGGAGCTGTTAGACGCTTAATGAGTAATGCCTGTGTTGAAGCCGTCCACGGTCTCTGCACTGACATGGTGCAGTAGTGACCAATACTGAATACAAGTTCAGGAGACGAAAAGTTAAAAAAAAAAAAAAAAAAAAAAGTTTATGGCTGACCTCGGCTGACTTAGATCATGGTGCAAGTACATTTTCGAACCGTAAATTGTCAGTGAGTTTCGTTTCAACAGAAATTTGCTGAGCGATGTCGAGTTGGTGAAAGTTCGAATTGCTCTGGAGAACAGTGACGTCATCAAAGAGTATGCCTATGACGTACGTTGAAGTGGATTTTTCAGTATTAGGCATGTTTATCGGACTTCGTAAGGAGGACTTGGCTAAGCAGCGTAACCTCCCATTTACATGCAAATTAGGCTCACATATCAGAGGCCGCAAACGGCTAACGCGCTGCGATTAGCTAATGGTACACCTAACGTGCCTAATTTACATGTAAATAGCTTACGCTGCGCAGCGAACTCAGACTGAATATGACTTTTGGTTTTTTTTTGTTGTTGTTTGTTTGTTTGTTTGTTTGTTTGTTTGTTTGTTTGTTTGTTTGTTTGTTGTGTTTTTTGTTGTTGTTGTGTTTGTTTGTTTTTTGTTTTTTTGGGGGGGTGGGGGGGGGGGGCTTTTGTTGTATGTTTTGTTGTTGTTTTGTTTTTTGTTGGCTTTTTGTTCATTTGCCGGTTTATTTGTTTGTTTGTTGTTGTTTTTTTGTTGTTGCTTTTTTTTCTTCAAGGGATGGGAGGGAACAGGGGGCGGGACGGCGAGAAGCATATACAGTCTGGTTGAAAAACCAAAGACCGTCTGGGTTTTGTTGTTGTTGTTGTTGTTGTTGTTGTTGTTGGGTTTTTTTTTTCCTCCTTCTCCTTCTTCTGATTTTGACTGTATGTAAGACGCACCGAATAGTTCTTTTGACCAATTGCTAGTTATGACTAGTTGTCAGTTACAAGTTGTTTCTCATTGTATCTGAAGTTTGACTCCCATGGGTCATGGTTATATTCTGTTTTCTTCTTTCTTTCTTTCTTTCTTTCCTTCTTTCCTTCTTTCCTTCTTTCTTTCTTTCTCTTTCAATAGGTTGTCTGTGTCTGTCAAATTAAGGTGGATGACGGCGCGGACCGAAAAAGTCGGATGTGTCTGTGGAACCAGCCCGGAAATGACTTGACCGGTATGATCGCTCGCTGTGAAAAGGTGGCTGGAACTTGCGAAAAGGTACAGAGTCCGATCCAAGTTCTTTCACAGCATTATGTCTCGAAAGTTTTATTAAAAAGTTTATTACTTTTGATTGATGGTTTTATATCTGACTGGTTGGTTCCGTGGTTAGTTTTGCTTCATTGTTCGTTGGCACAATTCGATTGGCTCAGTGAGGAGCGCTGCTTGATGCTGATTATTATGGGATGGAGGCTGGGCGGACGGGGGTGGGTGCGGGGTCTTTCCGATTGTGTCTGATTGATATTACTGGTTAAAGTCTTAATACTTTTGACAGGCGTACAAGAGCGTGTTGAAAGCTTTTCATCGAATACCGTGACTCATTGCATCAGAATATGTCAGTTGAGTCACAATATCTGAGGCCATTGTGGTGACTCTGACCGGCGCATGAGTTGTTGTAGAAGTGTACCGCGTACTGAGCAGACGACGTTATTGGGTGGCGGACTGAGGACCAGCTAGACGGCGCTGATTGGTGGCTATTTTTAGAAGCTTTCTCGGGTCCCAGTCTGTTCAGGAACGGACCGTAGGCACAACGAAAGTCGTTATTTCTCTAATATTAGAAGCCACAAAGTCACGAAAACGGTCATATGAAACATCCTCCTATCTGGCGAACAACTTTACAACTTCCAAAGCGGCAGTTTTCTATCTCAGTGGCGTTGGTAGATGCTTTATCGTGTTGGATGGCCTCACTATGATGCTCTTGAAGATGAGTGGACATGTTGGTGGTGTTGCTGTTGTTGTTGTTGTTGCTGTGTTCGTGGTGGTGGTGGTGGCGATGGTGGTGGATGATTTTGCATGATAATATACATAAAGTTATAGCCGTGTTGAGTTTATTACATATTCTCTGGTGTCACACTGCTCGCTCAAGCTTCTCTCGTGCACACACACACACACACACACACACACACACACACACACACACACACACACACACACACACACACACACACACACACACACACACAAACGTCTCAGAGTCTTATACACAGTCATAGCGTTCTAGCACATTCTGAACCTCTATTATGAAGGAACCAATCAAATAATATAGCTGTTTCTGCATGTATCCTTACAGTTGCTGGGTGGGGAGGTGTACCACTACCACACCAAGCTGATGATGAAGGAAGCCTACACCGGAGGTCGCTTCATGTGGCACCAGGATTATGGGTAACTTGTCCCATATTATTGTATTTGTAGTGGGTACAGTTTGGCCTCAGGTATTACATCTGTAAAGTGACTTGGGTACAGTTTGGTTTGAGATAATACATCTGTAAAGCGACTTGGGTACAGTTTGGTGTGAGGTAATGCACATGTAAAGTGACTTGGGTACAGTTTGGTGTGAGATAAAGCATCTGTAAAGTGACCAGGGTACAGTTTGGTCTGAGAATTCATCTGTAAAATGACTTGGGCACAGTTTGATCTGAGGTAATGCATCTGTAAAGTGACTTGGGTAACGTTTGGTCTGAGACAATGCCGCATCTATGGCACCAAAACCACTACCACAGATTAAAGAAATAAAATTTAACGGTAGAGTCAACAATGACAAGATGTCTTTGAGCAAAGCCAAATGCAACGTTTTCTACAAGTGAACGTTTGCTGGGTTTGCTCTGACCCCAGAACGAGATTCCAAAAAT
This sequence comes from Batillaria attramentaria, assembly GCA_018292915.2. Taxonomy (NCBI): domain Eukaryota; kingdom Metazoa; phylum Mollusca; class Gastropoda; family Batillariidae; genus Batillaria; species Batillaria attramentaria. Next base: position 1,894,477 of record JACVVK020000072.1, read on the forward strand.
ACTGAACAGTCTCGCGATCCGGTGTTATTTATTACGGGTTTGGATTCAGGCTGGGAAACTTTCAGTATTTTGGCAGTTTTCAGCCAGATTTCCTGTCCTTTCAGCCCTAAAAGAAATTGAAAAGTATCAACCAAAGAAAGGGAAGGAGGAAAAAGGTTGCACACACAGTAATGTATCATGAGACATATAATGTCATATGGGACACTCTGATTTCATTTTTGAAGACTTGCATGTCAGTATCAAGGCAGTATTTTACGTCTGGGTGCCAGACGCCGAATGTAAAAGTCGAGGTTAATTTAACCCACGGCTACGGGCCTAACCCAGATTAGGACAAAAGAAACCTAAAAAGCAAAATTATATAAAGAAAGGAGGCGAAGAAAGGAAGAAATAAATCCTTCTATAACGGCTTAGGCATATTGCTGGAATGGACCCGCTTCCTGATTTAAAAAAAAAACAAAAAAAACCCTAGAGCTGTTTTAGTTCGAGGTTAGACTCTAACCCGGGGCTAAACTCCCTAACCTCGACTTCTACATGCGGAGCCAGGACAGGCTATATACTTAATGCCTTTAAAAATGCTAAAATGTGTTCTCTAAAGTGGGGCATTGCCCCTGTGGTCCCCCCCCCCCCCTCCAGGTTTTCAGTTTTTTCCTAAGCAATTCCCTAGCCAGTGGTTTACGAGTTAGCTTCATTGTTACAGCTACTGGTACAAGAACACGTGTCTGTTCCCTGATATGATGACTGTCTTCATCGCTATGGACCCGTCTCGTCAGGAAAATGGCTGTCTGCAGGTTAGAATCCATTGCTCCCGCCTCTTCTACTGCCTTCAAAATTCCCGAGAACTTTGATAACGCAGGATCCTTAGTGCTGAGGTTGAACCCTGCTTCCCTGTTCCGTTCAAGGATATTCGATATATTCTGATATAATGATATAATGAGGCATATTAATATGTGCATGATCCATGCATCTCAGGATGGAAGTCTTGTTTGTTTATGGGGTTTGTTTGTTTGTTTGTTTGTTTGTTTGTTTGTTTGTTTGTTTTGGTTTTTTTGTTGTTGTTGTTGTTGGATTTTTTGGAGGGGGGGGGGGTATGTACATTTGCACCTACCGTCATATTCAGACCACATCATTTTTTTTTACACTGGATCCACAAATATGCTTTTAAAAAAATGACGGTAAACAATCCTTCGACTAACTTTCCACTTAAGGCTACAGAATATTTTCCCCCATACCTCATCAGTGCACAGTAGGTGATAATGCCCAAGTTTGTTTCCAAATAGTAGACCAGGCTTTTGCACATCCCTCCTTTTTGTCCCTGTCAGGTACTGGAGGGGTCCCATCTGTGTGGGCGGATCGACCACAAGCTGACGGTGGACAGATGGGGGCGGATCTGGAGCGGGTGGAGATGTTAAAGGCCCGGTGTCCGCACGTGCATGTCGAGATGGACCCAGGTGAGAGATTGTTTAATAATAATAATAATAATATTTATAGGGTTCCTATCCCCGGGGAACGAGCTCTAGGCGCCTTACATTCTAAAACTGAAGTTTTATAAAAACAAGAACAACCATTCACTCAGCGTACACTACGTAAAAACAACTAAAAAAAAAGTAAAAGAACACACACACACACACACACACACACACACACACACACACACACACACACACACACACACACACACACACACACACATATATCACCACTGAGTAGAAATGATAAAGGATAGACAGAGACAACTAAAAACCAAGAGCAAGTACCAGTGATAAAACCCAAAACAACAACAACACTAATAATAATAATAATAATGAGTATTGTATAGGCGCTTTACCCAATTTCACGAATCGGCTCAAAGCGCCGCGAACTGAACCCAATACGCACGCTCACGTGAATCACACGCATTCTTTCACACACTGGACATAAACACATTACAATCACGTGGTGCGAAGGGTCAGCTCAGCTATTTAAATTTCGGAAGTTAGAATTGCATGTATTTTTCAAATTTGGTGGGCTGAAAATTTCCAAACAAACCAAAAACAAAAGGATAGATTGGAATGAGCCAGATAAAACCTTAAAAGATAGCAGTGGTGAGGAGCTAAATATAAGACATTAAAGATGGGACCTTGCGCATTTTGTTTAAAGTCTCAATGCCTCTGACAAGCATACAACAGCGTGCGGAAAACTTTTCAACGAATGCGCTGAATCTGTACATCAGAATCAGTCACTTGACTTGGGACACAGTACTTGTAGCATCTGAGACCATTGTGGTGACTCTGGCCGGCGTGTAAGTGGCTCTAGAAGTGTACCGCGTACTGAGCAGACGACATTATTTGGTTTGCGGACTGAGGACCAGCTAGACGGCGCTGATTGGTGGCTATTTTTAGAAGCTTTGTCTAGTCCCGGTCTGTTCAGAAATGGGCCGTAGGCTTAAAGAAAAGCGTATTTCTCTAATATTAGAAGCCACAAAGTCACGAAAACGCTCGCATTGGCCAAATAAAACATCCTTCTATCTTCTTACAGCTTCGAAAGCGGCAGTTTTCTATCTCAGCGGCGTTACGAACATAGGAGGCTTTAAGTTCATGTATTCTTCTTCTTCTCCTGCTGCTGTGGGTATGTCTGGTTGCGTCAGATCTGCAGCCCAGTCGCCATGACGAATCCCACGGTCTTCTCCAGGGCCCGCATGTAAAAGTCGAGGTTAGGGATTTTAGCCCCGGTTTAAAGTCTAACCTCCAACTAAACTAGCTAGCTTTAGGGTTAAATTTTCTGTTGATTTTTGTTTTAAATCAGGAAGCGGGTCTATTCCACCATGGTGCCTAAGCCGTTAGAGAAGGATTTTTTTTCTTCCTTTCTTCGCTTCCTTTTTCTATTTAATTTTGTTTTGGGGGTTTCTTTTGACTTAGTCTGGGTTAGACCCGTAGCCGTGGGATAAATTAACCTCGAGTTTTACATGCGGGCCCAGGTCATGAGGACTACCCCAAAAGCTGCACCAGTCGCTCTGCGCCCTCAGGCCAGGTTTCACGTCGTAGAGCA
>JACVVK020000072.1:1900000-1926122 GCA_018292915.2 Batillaria attramentaria
CACCCCCCCCCCCCCTCTCTCTCTCTCCTCTCGCTCTCCCCAACACACACACACACACACACACACAGAGCAGCCACGTGTGAAATCCGTCCGCTCCACCTTCAGGATGTAGCCACGTATAACGTACGACTGAGATATATACTCGCTGATTTCAATTGACAGGTGTCAGTGACGTTTTCAGTTGTTGATCTGCTGCTTATACTCGTGCTATGGTGTTGTGTGAAAAGCGAAATAAATAATCCGGCTGTCCAGTCACTGCGCCATGGTGCAGTGTCTTATCACTGATACAGTGCTGCTCGAGTTTTGCCTTGCGTGACCATCACACACACACACACACACCACACTCACACACACACACACACACGCACACACACACACACACACACACACACACACACACACACACACGCGCGCGCGCGCGCGCGTGTGGAAAACCTATTTGTTTGGGTAACATCCCACAGTGTGCTCATGCTAGCTGGCAAAGATTCAACTGAACTGGGATTGAAGGCCATTTGACTGTATTTACAATTACAACTTGGAAGGGCGCCGGTGTTGTTTGAAGGCTGAGACCCAGCTGACCTGGTGAACATCATTGGGCAGGTGGGTGGGTGGGTGTTTAGGAGATTAAAGTCCTTTTCCATCACGTAAGGGTGATATCAAAGACGGGACAACGAGTAAAAGGCCAGCACAATATTTAGGCACAGCTGGGATTCGAACTCACGAACCGAGCATTAAAAGTCCAGCGCCCTATCATTCGGCCATCATTGGGCATGTAGTTTCAGGTGCGAACAGTAGAGGGGAAGAAAATACCTGCCCCCCCCCCCCCCCTCCACGTGGCGATTCCTTTCTGTTCTAACAAAGCGCGTGTGGAAGCTGGCAGTACTGACTGGAAATCCCCATCTCTCACAGCATCGCTTCTCTCGTGATCTGACAATATATGTTATGTAGCACGCCCGCCAGCAAATGGAAAGAGAAGTGCTAAACTAAAAGTAAAACAACAGCTGTTGTCAGGAGCTGGCAGGATTGATAAAGCATCCTTCACACTACACATTAAATTCAATGTTACAGTAAGTTAAATTAAATTAATACGGAGTGACGGGGAGGAAGTCCAGTTTCCCAACTGTTTACAAGCTGAGACAGAGGTGGCCTGGATACTAGTAACATCGAGTGTGTCAAGAGTTCTGGAAAGGGAAAGACGGAGTGAAGGAAGATGTAACGCTTTTCATACCTAAAACTGATGTCGTGATGAAGCCTAGTGACAGCAAACAGATTAGTTGAGGTCAGTATCGTGTTATTAGCCGTTATTTAGTTGTGGACTGAATACCAGCTAGATGGCGCTGATTCTATCACTGTCCCCATACAGCTACAGGGATGCATTTCACCAATCACGGTACGGTGTAGTTAAAAGATCATAAACCACACGGCTGGGTGAAAGCAAAATGGACGACCTTGCCGGTTCAAAGGTTTAAAACATGAGCATACACATATCTATAGATTGTAGTAACGTATTAGTACAAGCCGGTTTCCGGTTGGAAAACGGCCCCTTTTAATCTTTCTAACCCACAAGTGAAAGTCCAAAGCGTTTTTCTGGTTTTTATGACGTTTTGGTTAGGGAAAACGCAGTGCTATGACGTGGGAACCCGCTGAATGACGATGCAAAGGTATGGAGCGTAATGGCACCGGGAGAAAACGCCGGCCCACTTCACCCTTGTGTACCGCTGATATGCATGAAATATGAGTAGACCATTAACAACGCTTTCTCTCTCTCTCTCTCTCTCTCTCTCTCTCTCTCTCTCTCTCTCTCTCTCTCTCTCTCTCTCGCACAGTCTGTACCGTGCAGTACGTTTACACTACGTCCTGGGTCCACCCGGCATCGTACCGTGTCAGGATCGGAAACCGCCCCGTGTGTAGTGTGTGCTTTAGTTAGCATTTCAAGACCAGTAAACAACAAATCAACAAGCAGGTCGCCTCGCTCAGAACTCCAGGAACATAACGAACAACAAGAACGAACGAAGTTTATTTTTCAACGAAACAGATTTAGCCATACAATGGTTAATTTTCAATCTACGGTTGCTAAAATGAGTTTCATGTCGGTACAGTACTTTTAAAAAAAATGCAAAATAAAATGTAAAGAAATAAACACGATGCACACGGAAACGGCTACTCTGTCAGTCTTTGGTCATTTTAAAATTATCGGGGTTTGTGTGTGTGTGTGTGTGTGTGTGTGTGTGTGTGTGTGTGTGTGCGTGCGTGCGTGCGTGCGTGCGTGCGTGCGTGCGTGCGTGCGTGCGTGCGTGCGTGTGTGTGTGTGTGGTGTGTGTGTGTGTGTGTGAGAGAGAGAGAGAGAGAGAAAAAAAAAACATTTAATACTACATCTCTCAAAGCATTTATTTTCTCCGATTAAAAATAAAACAAGTCGTGGTACCATTTACAACGCGAATTGCCAGTGAAATATGAGTAATCGAGCGACTGCATTCACTCCACCTCTTCTCCCCCCTCCCTTCCCCCACATCCCCCCCCCCCCATTTCTCCACCGCAGGTCCCCAACCCCCCCCCCCCTTCCCCCCCCCCCCACCCACCCACCCACACACAAACACACACCTACACACCTCCCCTCGCTGCTCAGAACCGGATCCATAGCTCTCGATTTGAAGATAAAACCGACGTAAAATTCTCCGAGCCGGAGTTTGCACTTCCATCCCCATATATCACACTGATGATATCACACTGTGCCCACACAGCTACAGGGATGAATTTCACCATTCACGCTACGGTGTAGTTACAAGATCACAAACTGCACGGGAGCAAACGAAACTGGACGACCTTTTTTTCCGATGCTAGTCAGCTTCACAAGTTTCCGCGACGATTGCTTTCATTTAAAACCCGTTATTTTAAAACTTGAGTATAGACATACCTTTAGATTGTAGTAACGTATTATATGGTACGTTTCTGGCTGATAAAAGTCCCCTTTCAATCGTTCTAACCAACAACTGAAAATCCAAAGCGATTTTCTGGTGCTATGACGTTTTGGTTTTGGAAAAACACAATGCTGTGACGTTGGAACCCGCCCCCCCCCCCCCCACTCAGAGTCACATGTCGACCCAATTGTATGTAGACACATTGCCAGCTGCTTCACAATCATTTGATTGAGTTATTTCAACAAAGAGATCAAGCGGTTTCCCTTTCACACCTCGTGGCAATGTGCATCTGAAGCCAGCGTAGAAAACATTTAAATACCCATGTGTTTTATACCTTGCAATCCATATGAGATTTGGTGTGGCGACATCAAAACGACGGATCCAGATTTTCTTCGACTGAGTAGCGTATACTGTATTAACGGAGTGCAGGCTGCAAGGTAAGCCAAAGGGACGGCCAGGTAAATTAGTTTTGTTGTGGTGGTGTCCGGTTTTGTTTTCTCTGGGTTGTTGTTGTTGCTGCTGTGTTGTTGTTGGTTTGTTTGTTTTTTTACAATAGAACGTACAGCGTTTTACTGTGCTAAATAGTAATTTTCGGTGATCAAACACAAGACTGACGTTTCACCAGATAGTGCATCCTATCCTCGCATAGAAGAACAATGTGTGTTGGTTTTGTTCACAGTTTAGCAGTTTTTGTTTTTGTTTTTTTGGTTTTTGTTTTTCAAATCACCCTTACGTGGTGGAAACCGTCTTTGATATCACCCTATGTGGTGGAAAAGGACGTTAAACCCCCAAACACCCACCCACGTGGTGGAAAAGGACGTTAAACTCCCAAACACTCACTCACTCACTCACTCTCTATCTCTTCCAGGTTGTTGAACAAACGATGTTCTGTGCACCATTACTTGTGTTGTCCTTGTTGCTGATGGCTTTGGACTTCACCCAGTGCAACGGGGCAGAGGCCTGGTCAAACGAGCAACTGACGACTAAGTTTGCACAACTCGAAGCCACACTTTCGGAGGCGCGGACCGAAGAACTGGAGAAACTAGGTGAGACGCTGGGACAGGCGCTGACTGCAGGTCTGGAGAAGCTGGGAGAGACACTTACCGCCAGAGAACGAGACTGCAAACCTGCTGATGATCCTAATCCGGAAAGACCCGGACCTCGACCTGTCAGCTTCAACGGTTAGTTCGCCTCACTTACATTATTCCATATGAGCTTGAACTTACCTCGTTCACGCCTCTTCAAGAATCAGTAACTTCTCTGAACTTCATACGTAGAGTGGGGTTACTAGTAAATAGGGACCGGCCCCCGTAGTGTAGTGGTTAGCACTTCGGACCATGGACAGGGAGACCCAGGTTCGAGTCCCAGGCGAGGCAAGTGGGATTTTTCCTACCTAGGTCGGCTCCTACCCAGAGCGGGTGTGCCGCTACGGGCCCAGTGTGGAGACTGTTGCCACACAGCCGAGATTCACCCACCTCATGGGTGCGACTTAGGGGGTGCTTCCCTTGGTATGACACGTCTTATTACACGGCCGGCACTGCAGCTGCCGTCATTCCCGGGCCTGGTTAACGCCGGGATATTTATGACAAGAAGCGTGAAATGCGGCCCTGTCCCGCAGTCCCAAACCACACGGACCTCCACAGCATCATCTTACCATCATTCTCATCTCCATCATCATGCATAATAAAAATTGCCCCAGCTTTCGAGCCCTCCGTGGATTCAACCCATGACCAGGGAGGAACGCCACTGGAGCTGGCAAAAAGTTCGGGCAAAAAAAAAAAGTCAATAGGGAGGGGAGAAAGGTGTGCATAGGCACAGTGTTAAGACCCTCTGCTTGTCAAGCCGGCCCTTGAAGGCATTGACAAATAGCGCGGGAAGGACGTAACTGATCTGGGAGGTTTGTTCCACTCGTTCGGAGAAGTACGAAACCCTGAGTGTTGTTTTGCAAGCTCACGCCCCTTCAGTTATTCAATATCCATGCGGTCGGTGGTCTAGTGATTAAGAGACTTGTCACCAGTGCGAGAGGTCAGGGGTTCGAGTCACACTCGGGGCAAAGAATGTTTCCTTCTCGTATGTGGCACCGTTCATTCGGGCCGATCGTCTGGGGTTCTCTCCGGGTACCCCGGCTTCCTCCCCCTCTGCTATGGAAATGTTTAGCCCTCAAAAATTCAAAACTGAATGCAATTCTAAATTCCGAAATTTAAATAGCTGAGCTGGCCCTTCGCACCACGCGATTGTAATGTGTATATGTCCAGTGTGTGAGAGAATGCGTGTGATTCACGTGAGCGTGCGTGTTGGGTTCAGTTCGCGGCGGTTTGAATACTCATTATTATTATTATTCAATATTAATACAGTACAGTTTGATGTGTTTTCTTCTCTTCTTCCTATCCCTTTTTTCCTATGACTGTAACAACAACCCTTCCAGTAAAATTTCTCCGCCATGTATGTAACCTGGTTCATATGAGCACGCTTATAAGATTTGACTTGTTGTCAGTGCACTCTTGTGTGTAATACTGTTTGGTGGCGATGTGTCTGTCTGAAAAAAAATGTTTAAACCAATATCATATACCGTCACTTCGACAAATCCCTCCCGCAGTACCTCACAGAGAAGCTCACTACGTATGAAACCTCCCGTTCACTTCGCTCATCTTCTGAGAAACTATTAAAAATACCCCGTGTCCAGTCTGAAAACTTACGGCCAACGTTCCTTCAGTTACTCTGCTCCCCAAATCTGGAATAGTCACTGCTCGTCTCCCTTAGAAGCCTCCCTACTCTCCCTACTCTGTCACAGTTCAAGGCACACCTTAAAACCTATCTGTTTCGGCAAGCTTTCCACTAAAATTTTTAACGTATCCTCATCTGTATCCCACAGTGTGTGTGCAGCGCGCACTGAGTGCTCTCTTGGGCAGATATTCTGCGCAATATAAAAACAATTTATTATTATTATTATTATTATTATTATTATTATCATTCCGCAAGTCAACTTGGCAGTGTTCTAGCTTCCTCGTTTTACTTCTTTCCTTCCTATTTATATTACGATGAACGTCCATGGGAACTGGATCCTGACAGCAATCCCCGATCTGGCCCAATTGCTGATTATCACCGAAAAGGATGAAAGGGGATCTGTTTGGTGCCTTTTGTGCAAAATGACATGCAAGAGACAAAATGCACGCTGAATGTCAGCGTGGAACATACACAATGATTGTCATTTTAATGTTTTATCGTGCTTTCAGCACAGATTTCTCTGCTTTTTGTGCACAGCTTCGGTGTACGTCCGATGGGGTAGCGGGTCTTGTCCTGATGAAGCAGAGACTGTATATTCAGGTATGTTCGGTTTTCTATCCTGGGAACAGGGGCTGGGGTGCGGGACTGGATTTGGGTTGATGAAATCCGCTACAGTCTATAGGCATCAGACGCCGTAACCAAGCCTGCACGCGAGCTTGATCCACTTCTCAACAAGTTCTTTGAGACTCTTCCGGCAGGCAAGCGTGTATGTGTGCATCCGTCCGTGCGAATGTGTGTGCCACGGTGTGTGTGTGTGTGTGTGTGTGTTTTGGAAGGTTTTTACTAATGTCAGTAGGGGAGGTGGGATAAATTCACTGAGACGGTGCCAGCGATGGGTTACTGTGGTTACAATGATGGGGGTGCATGCTATCAGTAATATCACTATGGTCGTTAGGAGAAAGTTTTAACAATGTTGTGTAAGGTAATACGTTCGTAGACAAGTATTAGTTCTGCTTTAAGGAAATGGTAAATTTGTAAATATTTCCAGCTAAAATTAGTTCAAAGTTTATGCAAAACTTTTAGCCTTATGGTAGCCGCGTTGTGTGTTGTTATGGGTATATTTCACTTAAAGGGGCTACTGCTACTATTTTTTATGCTCACAAGTCGTTCTAAGCTGTTTCCGTGGTATCTATCATCACACCACTTTGACACCTGGACAGTGTGGCGAGCGGCGTCATCTTTCAACCGGACGATGTCCGATAAAAACCCACGACGCCCTTTTTCAATTTCAACTAAATCGTTACCAAGCACTCTCCTTCCCATCCTAAGCAGGGTCAATGGCCATTCGGATGGTATCCACAGTCTTCAAATACTTCATCAATTCGCCCGAGGGCACTTCTACCCCACGATTGTCCGCCATTTTACTCAGTTCGGGAATTGCCGGAAACGACCTGGCAGAGGCAACTTTTACTTAGCCGCGAATTAGTCTTTGTTGCTTACGCGGCGTTAAGCCCTTAATAACTAACTAACACCCCCCACCCACCCCCACCCCTAACGGGCGAACTATACCAACTGAGCGGAATTAGCCCGTTTTAATGATTGGATATGTGTTTCTATGCCCATTAAACCACGATGTCCCTGTTGGAATAAGTAAGGAAAAGTTACCGCCGAAATGAACAAAAACAACAACAACAACAACAACAACAACAAAAAACACATGAAAACTTTAAAAACTGATGGTTAAAACTAACAGCTGTACCCGACACGTCTGCTGCAGGTGTTGTTGGCGGTGGTCACTACACGCATGGTGGAGCCGGCGTCAACGCCCTGTGTCTCACTACTGACCCTGTCCTCGTCGGCCACTCCAGGACTACTTACGTAACTTACCTGTACGGAGCGGAATACGAGACAGAGCCTGAAGCAACGCATCAGCTGGATGTGGTGTGTGCCGTGTGCAGAACACCATACGAGACCACCCTGATGATCCCCGGCACCAACACCTGTCGTCCTGGCTGGACCCGCGAGTACCACGGTCACCTCATGGCCGGACATCACGAGCACGCTTCAGGCACGGAGTTCATCTGTATGGACGGAGCGATGGAAGCGGACCACTCCTCACACAAAAATGACAACGGGTATTTGTTCTACTACGTCCTCGGCCGGTGCGGCAGTCTGCCCTGTCCCCCGTACCAGAATGACAAAGTCGTCACCTGTGTGGTGTGCTCTAAATAAAGTGGCCGGGACTACGACCAGTGTAGTACGAATCTACTACGCTTTGTGCCACCCGGCTGTATGCCGTATCAGAACATAAAAACATACTTCCCGTGTGTAGTGTGGGCCGGCTTCAATTAACTTGACTTTCAAAAACCGTCCAGTATGTAACAAATCTACATGTAGACCGCTGACTGAGAACTCCAAAAACAGTAACAAACAACAACAAAAATATCAAGATGCTGTCCGTATGAAGATTTGTCTTTCTCATTGAGTCTTCTTTGTCCCCGATGGGCGGATACTTCTGGCTGATGAAAATGTAATGTGAAATGAGTTTAGTGTCGATGTACTACTTTAAAAATTGTAAAATAAAAAGAAATAAACACGGTACACACGGAAAACAACTATTCTTTTCTTGGTCACACACACACACACACACACACACACACATAGCTGTATTTACCGGACATCGGGGACTGGCATAAAAACCCACACATCGGGGACATTTAAAATATTGATCTCTTGGACTTGTACTTCACACAGCATGCTGTAAATGCTTACCGAAAGACATTTTAACTTTAAAATCACCTCTATTCTTACTCAAATACTCAGAAACGTCACGGCATTTTCACCAACAAACCGGGGACACACACAACAACCCGGAAACCGGGGACACACTAAATGCCATGAAAACCGGAAACCGGGGACACACTCAAAACCCAGGAAACCGGTGACAAAACAGTCATGGCAGCAATGATAACTTATCCACCACAAGCTACACCCCCCCCCCCCCAAGAAAGGTGAGAACAAGAGATAGAGACAGAGAGATATTGGGTTTGCGATCGTGTTTTACTCGGACAGAGAATTTCTTTGACGACTAAAGCCATACAACTAGTCAGAGAGAGAGAGGAGACGGAGAGATTTTCATTTTTTTCCCAGAGCAGATTTATGAACAGAACAATTAATAAGCAAAAACAAGAGTTTGTAGTAATACTCAGGGTGGAACAAATAGAGTGCGAGGCTGCCATGGAGAGTGACGGGGAGGTGGGGGAGGTCTATGTCTCAGCTCAGCAGAGAGAGACAGAGAGAGCGGGGGGGGGGGGGAGGGGGGGGACGTAAAACTAACGGAATTGTATCAGGGAGACTTTGGAAGAGAGAAAGTTTCGTGAGTTACACTGCCAGATACATAGTTCATAACACTGTTCCCGGCTGTTTTATACAGAGTGAGACAAATTGAGAGAATTTCTTTGACTACTAAAGACGAATAATCATGCAGAGAGAGTGAGGGGTGGGGGGGAGGGGATGACAACTAACGGAATTGTATCGGGGAGACTTTGGAAGAGAAAGTTACGCGACCTATACTTCATGTATCAGATACATAGTTCACGACACTGTTCGCGACTGTGTGTTACTGAATGAAACACATTGAGCGAATTTCTTTGACGACGAAAGACGTACATGTATAATCATTCAGATAGAGAGAGAGAGAATTTTCTTTGACAACTAACGGTATTGTATCAGAGAGAGAGAGAGAGGGGGGGGGGTGACAACTAACGGAATTGCATCAGGGAGACTTTGAGAGAAAACGTTTCGTGAGTTATACTACCAGAGAGAGAAAGTGTGTGTGTGTGTGTGGGGGGGGGGGGTGACAACTAACGGAATTGTATTCGGGGGGAGTGGGGGGGGGAATTTGATAACTATAGGAATTGTTTCAGGAAGACTTTGACACAGAGAGAGAGAGACAGAGAGAGATTGATTTGATAACTACAGAAATTTACCGGGGAGACACTGAGAGACAGTTTCGTGAGTCATACTATCAGATACATCGTTCATGAAAAAGTTGGCGACTGTGGGGTGGGTGTTGGGTTGGGTGTTTGGGGGTTCAACGCCCTTTTCCACCACATATCGGGTGATATCAAAGACGGGACAATGATGAAAAAGCCAGCACAAATATTTGGCCCCAGCCGGGATACGACCTCACGACCTGAGTATTACAAGTCCAACACTCTACCATTCGGCCACCCTGCCTCCCCTCCGCGACTGTGTTTTACTCAGTGAGACAGACAGAAAAAAGCTGTATAATTATTAGAGAGAGAGAGAGAGAGAGAGAGATCTGACAATAAACGGAGAGACTTTCTTTTACGACTAAAAGCAGGCAGAGAGACAGAGTGTTGTTGTTGTTGTTTGCTGCCCCAACTCTTCGCTAGCTCAAGTGGTGTTCCTCCCAGGTTATGGGTGGAATCCATGGAGGGCTTGGAAGCTGGGGCAATTTTTATTATGCATGATGGAGATGAGGATGATGGTAAGATGATACTATGGAGGTCCCTGTGGTTTGGGACAGCTAGATAGGGCGGCATTCCACGCTTCCCGTCATAAATATCCCGGCGTTAATCAGGACCGGGAACTACAGCACCTGTCTTGCCGGCCGTGTAATCATCCACGTCATAAGACATGTCATACCAAAGGAAGCACCCTCAAAGTCGCACCCGTGGAGTAGGTGAAACTCAGTTGTGTGGCAACAGCCTCCCCATTGGGCCCATGACACACCCGCTCTGGATATGAGCCATACAACTGACGTTGTATCAGGGAGACTTTGGAAGAGAGAGAAAGTTTCGTGAGTTACACTACCAGATACATAGGTCACAACACTGTTCCCGGCTGTTTATACTGAGTGAGACCGATTGAGAGAATTTCTTTGACTAATACAGACGTATAATCACGCAGAGAGAGTGAGACAGACAGACAAGGGGGGGGGGGGACAACTAACGGAAATGTATCAGGGTGGGGTGGGGTGTGGGGGGGGGGATTTGACAACTAACGGAATTGTTTCAGGGAGACTTTGACACAGAGAGAGAGAGAGAGAGAGAGATTTGACATCTAACGGGATTTACCAGGGAGACACTACGACATTGAGAGACAAAGTTTTTTTAGATACATTGTTCGTGACAAAGTTCGCGACTCTGTTTTACTCAGTGAGACAGACTAAGAAAAAAGCTATGTAATTATTCAGAGAGAGAGAGAGAGAGAGACAGACAGATAGACAGAGACTTTCTTGGACAAAGGAGTAACAAAGGAATTGTATCGCAGAGAGAGAGAGAGAGAGAGAGAGAATTTTCTTTTACAACTACAGTGTACCAGAATAGTATCAGAAAGAAGGGGGTGGGTTGGGTGTTTGGGAATGATGTAATAATGTCCTTTTCCACCGCGTAATGATGATATCAAAGACGGGGGCAAAGAGAAGAAGGCCAACATTAATATTTGGCCTCACATAGGACTCGAACTCACGAACCTACAATTGAGAGTTCAACGCTCTACTTTTCGGCTATCCTGGTGTACCAGGCCAGAATCTACCCCGTCCAGAATCTACCCCGCAGGAACTGGCCTAGGCCCAAATCTACCCGGGTAGAAACTGGACTAGGCCAGAAGCAACATTGGGTTTAACTGGCCTGAGCCAGTTCCTACCCCCCCCCCCCCCGGCCCAGAATCTACCTCCTCCTGTTCTAGGCCAATTTCTCTCCCCCTGGCCCCGAATGAAATAACATCAGATTGACTATGCGTTTCTTTTTTTTTTTTAAACAGTATATATGTCTTTGATTACACTTTGAAATAAGAGTACATGTATTGTCTCTAAAAATGGTTCATGTAAGTTTTGTTCATGCTAGTTCAAGAGCATATAAATGAATATTTACTTGGTCAAAATTATGTTTTAATGTATGCTGCACACACACACATAGACACACGCACACACACACACACTCACAAGACTGAGATAGAGATGTTAATTAAAATTAATTTTAATGTAAACAGTATAACATCAGAGCAGTCTACATAAAAATTGAGTTATCTTCGCCATGGTCTTATCATGACCAAAATGGCCGCCTGTTGTTGGATTGTCATGACACGCCTGAAGAATGGCATTGACAGGGCTTTTTTGTATCACCTCTTTTTCAGTCTTGCTGTGCACCAGCACGGCCGACTTCAGTTTGTAGCTGGCCGCAAATTGTCGGAAGTTGGACTTTGTGACAGTGCGTTTCCTTTTGTCGGACATACTGTAGATACACTCTGGATATTTCTTTTCCGCCGAGGAAAGAAAATGCACAACTTCTCTGTACTTCTGGTCGTCCATGATTGCAGTGATTCAGAATGACAAACTACTTGAACCCTCTCCCAAGCTATGCCCCAGGGTTTGTGCGTGCGCTCAGTACAACCAGTTCGCCTCAGTAGTAGTCACTGTAGCAACTGGTGTAGTGAAATTGTGAATTTAGCTCAGTTCAACGAATTCGAATTTAGCTCAGACCAGGGGGTAGATTCGGGGCCGGGGGGGGGGGGGGGTAGAAACTGGCCTAGGCCAGAAACTACCCGGGTTTAAACTGGCCTAGTCCAGTTTCTACCCGGGTAGATTCGGGGCCAGGGGTAGATTCTGGCCTGTTACACCGGCTCCCAGAGGGTGGGTGGGTGTTTGGGGGTTTAACGTCCTTTTCCACCACATACGGGTGATATCAATGACGGGGCAACGATGAAAAAGCCAGTACAAATATTTGGCCCCAGCCGGGATGCGAATTCACGACCCGAGCATCCAGCTCCAAGAGAGAGAGAGAGAGAGATTTTCTCTGGCAACTACGGGAATAGTATCACAGAGAGAGAGAGAGAGAGGGGGGGGGGGGGTTGAGAACTAACGGAATTGTATCACGGAGACTTTGAGAGAGAAACTCAAGTTTCCTGGGTTATACTACAGTCTTCACAAAAATTTAAGGACCAGTCAACATAATTGGGGGACAGTTTCAATAAATCAGAAAAAATAAACGAATAAGATTTTCCCCGTAAAATTCGGTAGCAAGGTTAAGGGGTAATTAGTGCACATGGCGACCACTATGTGGATGGCACGTGCGCGTCACACAGCGTGCTTGGCACGTTTGAAAACCTGCAATTTCGGCAAAACTAGACCGAGTTTCAGTGTTCAGTGAGCGATACCTGGGGCTTTCTGCACGGCAAAAGTGAGATGCAGGTCAAAGAATACATCCCTGGTTATGAACTGTGCTCATTTGTTTGCCTACATAAACCGCCGTTTCAGCGATGTTCAGCACTACACCAGCATGCCACCACGACAAAAGTTGAATGATATTTGCAAGTGGTCCTTAACTTTTTGTGAAGGCTGTATCAGATACATAGTTCATACATAGACCACATCATAAGACGTGTCATACCAAGGGAAGCAGCCCCAAAGTCGCACCCGTGGAGTAGGTGAAACTCAGCTGCGTGGCAACAGCTCCCCATTGGGTCCATAGTACACCCGTCTGGGTAGGAGCCGTATAACTACCGGAATTGTATCAGTGAGACTTTGGAAGAGAGAGAAAGTTTCGTGAGTTACACTACCAGACACATAGTTCACAACACTGTTCCCGGCTGTTTCATACTGAGTGAGACAGATTGAGAGAACTTCTTTGACTGCTAATGACGTCTCACGTCTGTTTCACTGAGTAAAACACAGTCGCGCATTTGTCATGAACTATGTATGTGATAGTATAACTCAGGAAACTGAGTATGTGGTGGAAAAGGACGTTAACCCCCCCCCCCCAACGCACCCACCCACTCTCTCTCTCTCTCTCTCTGTGATACAATTCCGTTAATTGTCAAAGGAAATCTCTCTCTCTCTCTCTCTCAATAACTATATGGCTTTAGTCATCAAAGAAATTCTGTCTGTCAGTCTCACTGAGTAAAACACAGTTGCGAACATTGTCATGAACCACGTATCTGATAGTACTGCTCAGGAAACATTGTCTCTGAAAGTCTCCCTGAGACAATACCGTTAATTGTCAAATCGCTCCCTCTCACTGGTGGTATAACTCAGGAAACTTTCTCATAGTCTCCCAGATACAATTCCGTTGTCACCCCCCCCCCCCACTCCTGATTACACGTGTTTTGTAGTCAAAGAAATTCTCTCAATCTGCCTCACTCAGTATAACACAGTCTCTCCCCCCCCCTCCCCCTCTCTGTGATACAATTCCGTTAGTTGTCAAAGAAAATCTCTCTCACTCTCTCGCTATCTGAATAATTATATGGCTGTACTCGTCAAAGATATTCTCTCTGACTGTTTCACTGAGCAAAACACAGTCGCGAACTGTGTCATGAACTACATGTATGTGTCTGTCTGATGGCATAACTTTCTTTTCCAAACCCTCCCGATACAATTTCGTCAGTTGTCAAGAGAGATTTTCTTTGACAACTAATCGAATTTATATCACACAGAGAGGGAGGGGGGGGGGGCTAAGACTGTGTTGCACTGAGTGAGACGCAGATTGAAAGTACATGTATTTGTTTGACTACTAAAGACGTATAATCATGAGTGTGAGAGAGAGAGAGACCGGGGGGGGGGGGGGGATTTGACAACTAACGGAATTGTATCGGGGAGACTTTGAGAGAGAAAGTTTCGTGAGTTACAATGCAACCAATGACAATGACAATCTTTTATTCAGCAGGCTCAGAGCCCATAACTGAACACGCACTTGCCTTTGAGAGAGAAAGTTTCGTGATTTATGATGCAACCAGAGAGAGAGAGAGAGAGAGAGAAGGGGGGGGGGGGGGTGCGAGATTTGACAACTACCGGAATTGTATCGGGGAGACTTTTAGAGTCAAAGTTTTCTGAGCTATATTCTCAGATATGTAGTTCATGAGAATGTTCGCAACTGTGTTTCACTCAGTGAGACAGACAGAATTTCTTTGATGACTTAAGCCATAGAGTTATTCAGAGAGAGAGAGATTTTCTTTGACAACTAACGGAATTGTATCACAGACAGAGAGAGAGAGGGGGTAGGTGGGTGTTTAGGGGCTTAACGTCTTTTTCCACTACATATCGGGTGATATCAGAGATGGGGCAACGATAAAAAAGCCAGCACAAATATTCGGACCCTGCCGAGATACGAACTCACAACCCGAGCACTAGAAGTCCAACGCTCTACCATTCGGCTACCCGGGAGAGAGAGAGAGAGAGAGAGAATTTTCTTTGACAATACTGGAACAGCATCACAGAGAGAGAGAGGGGGGGGGGGGGGCGGTAGGGGAGATTTGACAACTAATCGATTTATATCAGGGAGACCTTCAGAGGGAAATTTTCCTGAGGTATACTATCAGATGCATACTAGTTCATGACGAAATTCACGACTGTTTTACTCAGTGAAACAGACAGAGAGAATTTCTTTGACGAGTGAGGCCATATAATTATTCAGAGAGAGAGGGAGAGAGATATTTTCTATGCCAACTAAAGGATTTATACTCGAGAGAGAGAGAGAGAGAGAGAGAGTTGACAACTAACAAAATTGCATCAGGGAGACTTTGAGAGACAAATAACGGAATTGTATCAGGGAGACTGAGAGAGAAACTTTCCTGAGTTGTTCTCTCAGATACATATTTCATGACTAAATTCGCCTGTGTATTTTACTGAGTGAGACAGACAGAGAATTTCTTTGACGACTATGGCCACCTAGTTATTCAGAGAGAGAGAGAGAGAGAGAGAGAGAGAGAGATTTTGACCACTAATGGAATTGTATCAGAGAGAGAGAAAGGGGTGGGGGGGGGGTTGACAACTAACGGAATTGTATCAGACTTTGAGAGAGAAAGTTTCGTGAGTTATACTGCCAGAGAGAGAGAGATTTGAGAACTGTGGGAGAGAAAGTTTTGTATGTTATACATAACATTGTTCGTGACACAGTTCGCAACTGAGTTTTACTTAGTGAGACAGAGAATTTCACGACCATAGCCATATAATCATTCAGACAGAGAGAGAGAGGGGAGAGAACTAACGCAATTATATCAGGGAGATTTTGGGAAAGAAACTTGAGAGAGAGAAAGAGAGAGAAGTAGCTTTTGCAACTAACGGAATTATATCACTGAGAGACAAAGAGATTACAACCAACGAAATTGTATCAGTGAGACTGGGAAAGAAAGTGTCGTGAGTCATACTACCAGATACCTGTGTTTTACTCAGAGAGAATTTCTTTGACAGGAAAAGCCACATGATTATTCTGAGAGAGAGAAGGGGGGGGGGATTTTCTTTGGCAACTAACACTAGTAACAGCATTGTATCAGAGAGAGAGAGAGAGAGAGAGAGATTTGACAACTAACGGAATTGTATCAGGGAGACTTTGGAAGACAGACAGGGAGAACTTCTTTGACAACTACAGCCGTATAATTATTCAAAGAGAGAGAGAGAGAGAGAGAGATTTCTTTGACGACTAATGAAATTGCATCAGTGAGTTGGAGAAGGTGTTTCGTAATTTATACCTTCAGAATTAATGGCACAGTGCACGACTGTTTTAGTAACGAGAGAGAGAGAGAGAGAGTTACCGCCAGATTGATATGGAGAACAAAGTTAGATTTTTTCACAGTACTTAAAATTTCCGCATCCACGCAACACGCTTTTCACGTCTTCATCCACAGAGAAGTAAAATTTTAAGTATTTTGAGAAGATGAGATCAGTCAGGGCTTGTTTCACGTAGGTTAAGAAGAAATAGGAAGACAGAGAACCCCAGCTGTCATGAAATACATCAGGTCACCACGCCAGGATCAACGTTTTCTCTTTGATATATATATATATATATATATATATGCCATGAACTACATGTATGTATCTGATGGTACATATATACGAAAGTGGCTCCTTAAAATGTTATCAACTAAAACTGATTATCGGCGACTAATTTGAGAAACGCACTTTACCATTTACTTGTGCAACTGACAGTTGAGGTGGGCATTTATTTCGTAGTTTTCTACAGAAAACTGTTGAGGAAGAATAAAGAGAAGTAGAGCATTTTCTCTAAGTAGTGCATATAGCATTTTACTTTCACGTTTCTTTGATTTCGATGAGTAGCAATAACACAAATAAGTGTGTCCGAGGGGGGTGGGGAGGGGGAGGTCACACAGTCAGTTAAAACCGGTTACGTCGGGTCACACAGGTTCTGGACACAGCCGTGATAAAGAGGTCCATGACGCTGCGCGGGGAGCCGGGGTGGTCGAATGGTAGAGCGTTGGACTTCTAATGCTCGGGTCGTGAGTTCGATCCCCGCTGGGGCCAAATATTTGTGCTGGCTTTTTCATCGTTGCCCCGTCTTTGATATCACCCTATGTGGTGGAAAAGGACGTTAAACCCCCAAACACCCACCCACCCCCCATGACGCTGCGCGCGTGTCGAGTCTCGGGGGCACACAGGGGAACGGGGCGGGACTAAACAGACCACGTGACCCCCTCCGCCAATGATGGCGCGGGTTGTGGCTAAGCCAGACGAGCGTGAAGAGGGCATTACGTGAGCAGGGACATGGTGCGGGTGTGTTAGCCGTGGGGGTGGGGGGGGGGATCGGGGAGTGGAGGAGGTGGTAAATAATGATAATGAGTTGGTAAGGGTGGGGTGGGGGAGAGGGTGAGTGAGTATTTTAAGGCTTAACGCCGCGTCAGCGACAAAGACTAATTCGCGGCAGGGGGGGGGGGGGGGGGGGGAGAGATTTCCTTGAAAAGGATACAAGATTACCTGGCTACAATGCCCTTGCTACACTAAAGACCCCCCCCCCCCTCCCTGGGCAAACACACTAAGTTACGTAGACCTCTAGTGCTCAGGTCGTAAGTTCGTATCCCGGATGGGGCCAAATATTTGTGCTGGCTTTTTCATCGTTGCCCCGTCTTTGATATCACCCGTATGTGGTGGAAAAGGACGTTAACCCCTCCGGCAAACACCCACCCAACCCCCCCCTCTCTCTGTCTCTGTGACACAATTCCCTTAATTGTCAAAGAAAATTCTCTCTCTCTCTCTCTCTCTCTCTCTGAATAACTATATGGCTTTAGTCATCAATTCTACTGGAGAGGATGAGAGAGGCAGTCGACCCCATGCTCCGAGACCAGCAGGCAGGCTTTCGCAGGAACAGGTCCTGCGCTGACCAGATTGCCAGCCTACGCATCATTGTGGAGCAGTCACTGGAGTGGAACTCCCCCCTCTACCTCAACTTCATAGACTATGAGAAGGCCTTCGACAGTGTAGACAGAGAGGCGCTGTGGAAGCTGCTAAGGCACTATGGAGTTCCCGGGAAGATCATCTCCCTGATCCAGTGCACCTACCAAGACATGAGCTGCAGGATTTCCCATGCCGGCCAGTTGTCAGAAAGCTTCGAGGTGAAGACCGGAGTCCGCCAGGGATGCCTGTTGTCCCCGTTTCTCTTCCTCCTGGTCATCGACTGGATCATGAAGACCACTACAGCAGGCAGGAAAAACGGGATACAGTGGACGCTCTGGACGCAGCTGGATGACCTCGACTTCGCGGACGACCTGGCGCTCCTGTCTCACAGCCACAGCCAGATGCAGGACAAGACTACGTGCCTGGAAGCCACATCAGCCGGAACAGGGCTCAAGATCAACAGGAAGAAAACCGAGCTGATGAAGATCAACACCACTGCCAACACACCAGTCACAGTCGGTGGAGAGCCCATCAGGGAGGTGGAGTCTTTTGTCTACCTGGGGAGTGTGGTTGATGGACAGGGAGGCACAGACCGAGACGTCACAGCCAGAATCGGCAAGGCAAGGGCAGCAATGGTCATGCTGAAGAACGTCTGGGCATCCAAAGTTGTCAGCATAAGAACCAAACTTCGCATCTTCAACTCCAACGTGAAGTCAGTTCTGCTCTACGGATGCGAAACATGGAGGACAACGAAGACAATGCAGCAGAAGATCCAGACATTTCTCAACACCTGTCTTCAACATCCGATGGCCAGAGAAGATCCGGAATGAAGAGCTGTGGGAGCGAGCGGGGCAGGAACCAGTGGCCAAGCAGATCCTGCGGAGGAAGTGGGGCTGGATTGGACACACCCTCAGGAAGCCAGCATCCAGCACCACACGCCAAGCCCTGACATGGAACCCGCAGGGGAAAAGGAAGAGAGGCCGGCCTCGCAACAGCTGGAGGCGGGACACTGAGGCAGAGCTATGTAAGCAGGGGACCAACTGGACTGGAGTGGCAAGACTAGCCCAGAACAGAGTGCGATGGCGAAGGGTTGTCGATGGCCTATGCTCCACGTGGAGCCAAGGGCCTAAGTAAGTAAGTAAGTAAGTTTAGTCATCAAAGAAATTCTGTCTGTCAGTCTCACTGAGTAAAACACAGTTGCGAACATTGTCATGAACCACGTATCTGATAGTACTGCTCAGGAAATATTGTCTCTGAAAGTCTCCCTGAGACAAAACCGTTAATTGTCAAATTGCTCCCTCTCACTGGTGGTATAACTCAGGAAACTTTCTCATAGTCTCCCAGATACAATTCCGTTGTCAAATCCTCCGCCCCCCCCCCCCCCCCCCCCCAACTCATGATTATACGTCTTTTGTAGTCAAAGAAATTCTCTCAATCTGTCTCACTCAGTATAACACAGTCTCTCCCCCTCCCTCTCTCTGATACAATTCCGTTAGTTGTCAAAGAAAATCTCTCTCACTCTCTCGCTATCTGAATAATTATATGGCTGTACTCGTCAAAGATATTCTCTCTGTCTGTTTCACTGAGCAAAACACAGTCGCGAACTGTGTAATGAACTACATGTATGTGTCTGATGGATTAACTTTCTCTTCCAAACCCTCCCGATACAATTTCGTCAGTTGTCAAGAGAGAGTAGAGAGATTTTCTTTGACAACTAATGGAATTTGTATCACACAGAGAGGGAGGGGGGGGGGGGCTGAGACTGTGTTGTACTGAGAGAGACACAGATTGAAAGTATTTGTTTGACTACTAAAGACGTATAATCATGAGTGTGAGAGAGAGAGACCGGGGGGGGGGGGGATTTGACAACTAACGGAATTGTATCGGGGAGACTTTGAGAGAGAAAGTTTCGTGAGTTACGATGCAACCAATGACAATGACAATCTTTTATTCAGCAGGCTCAGAGCCCATAACTGAACACGCACTTGCCTTTGAGAGAGAAAGTTTCGTGATTTATGATGCAAACCAGATAGAGAGAGAGATGGGGGGGGGGGGGGAGGGGTGCGAGATTTGACAACTACCGGAATTGTATCGGGGAGAGTTTTAGAGACAAAGTTTCCTGAGCTTTCTCAGATATGTAGTTCATGAGAATGTTCGCAACTGTGCTTCACTCAGTGAGACAGACAGAATTTCTTTGAAGCCATATATAGTTATTCAGAGAGAGAGAGAGAGAGAGAGAGAGATTTTCTTTGACAACTAACGGAATTGTATCACAGACAGAGAGAGGGGGGGGGGTAGGTGGGTGTTTAGGGGCTTAACTCTTTGACGACGAAGCACAATTTCTAACACGCGATTTCCTATAGGAAATCGCGTGTTAGAAATTGTGCTTCGTCGTCAAAGAGTTAACGTCCTGTTCCACTACATATCGGGTGATATCAGAGATGGGGCAACGATGAAAAAGCCAGCACAAATATTCGGACCCTGCCGGGATACGAACTCACAACCCGAGCACTAGAAGTCCAACGCTCTACCATTCGGCTACCCGGGAGAGAGAGAGAGAGAGAAAATTTTCTTTGACAATACCGGAACAGCATCACAGAGAGAGAGAGAGGGGGGGGGGGGGGAGATTTGACAACTAACCTAATTATTTCAGGGAGACCTTCAGAGGGAAATTTTTCTGAGGTATACTATCAGATGCATACTAGTTCATGACGAAATTCGCGACTGTGTTTTACTCAGTGAAACAGACAAGAGAGAATTTCTTTGACGAGTGAGGCCATATAATTATTCAGAGAGAGAGGGGGAGAGATACTATCTATGCCAACTAAAGGATTTATACTCAGAGTTGACAACTAACAAAATTGCATCAGGGAGACTTTGAGAGACAAATAACGGAACTGTATCAGGGAGACTTTGAGAGAGAAACTTTCCTGAGTTATACTCTCAGATACATAGTTCATGACAAAATTCGCCTGTGTATTTTACTGACTGAGACAATACCGTTAATTGTCGAATCGCTCCCTCTCACTGGTGGTATAACTCAGGAAACTTTCTCATAGTCTCCCAGATACAATTCCGTTGTCAAATTCCCCCCCCCCCTCATGATTATACGTCTTTTGTAGTCAAAGAATTTCTCACAATTGCTTTGACGACTATGGCCACCTAGTTATTCAGACAGAGAGAGAGAGAGAGGGGGGGGGCAGAGAGAGAGAGAGAGAGATTTTGACCACTAATGAAATTGTATCAGAGAGGGTGGGGGGGGGAGGCAACTAACAGAATTCTATCAGTTAGACTTTGAGACAGAAAGTTTCGTGAGTTATACTGCCAGAAAGAGAGAGAGAGAGAGAGAGAGATTTGAGAACTGTGCGAGAGAAAGTTTTGTATGTTATACATTGTTCATGACACAGTTCGCAACTGAGTTTTACTTAGTGAGACAGAGAATTTCTTTCATGACCATAGCCATATAATCATTCGGAGAGAGAGGAGAACTAACGCAATTGTATCAGGGAGATTTTGGGAAAGAAAGTTTTATGAGACAATGACAATGACAATGACAACTGTTTTATTCAGTGGAGGCTCAAGGCCCATGACTGAAGGGGGGAACAGTGCATACTCAACCGCAATTCACACAGATCTATATATATATAAAATTTGAAACAGCACATCTCGAGCACAAGGCACAGTACATACAGAACAATAATAAGATGCAAACGTTACGTTACTACAAATACTAGATAATATACTAGACCACAGGTGCATGAGGTAAAATTTAACATTATGCATCTAGACACACTTCTGTCTGATCTCGAGAGCTTTGTAATAAATAAGGCCAGACTGCGCATGAGGGTAACACTGTTGCTTGCCATAATAGCTGAAAATTTAAAAAGGGTTGGGCGGCGTGTAAACTTTGGGGGTATGAACTGCGTATTTTGTGCAAACAAATAGAAAATGAATATCTGTCTCATCCTCTTCACAAAATGGACATTTCCAACAAACTTCACCTTCTGTACTGTAGCGAAGCGTATGGCATTTTAGATGTGAAACTCCAAGCCTGAACTTTATAAGTGCGTCTCTCATACCTATGTGGTTAAGCCCATTCAGGAAGGAACTTTGTACTAGAGAAGTCTTGTATGTATTGTATGGGAAAAAACGCTCACTGCTGTTTAATTTACAATGCCATTCCTGTTGAAAACAGTCTATTAGCCGCTGCTTAAATACTTTCAGAAACCTTTTTACATGCCCAACACCTTGGTTTTCCCACACATAACCAAAACCATAACGATACAGAATAACCATAATGTGATGGACCCACGTGACTTTGTTCTGTGTATGTAAATTCAGTAGCATGTTATATGCTTTTTTAGGCAGCCTTTCTTCTGGTAGCTGCATCAATTTTAACCAATATCCTATACATCTCACAGCTATATTTATATGTAAGGGGTGCCGACCACATTCACCATAGATCATAGCATTTGGAGTTCTGGTGGACACACCCAGAAACCTTTTCATAGCAAATAAATGGACTTTTTCAATAATATTTTGATCAACTGATAACCCCCAAACCTCAGAGCCATACAGAAGTATAGGCTGTACTTGTGCATCAAATAGTTTAAAGAACAGTGATGGACAACGGTCACCAAGCTGCCACAGTACTTTAAGTATTGAAATGACACCTCTACGTGCTTTACCGGCAAGATCTTCAACAGCCTGTGTAAAAACACAACGAGTGGACAGAAAAATTCCTAGGTACTTGTAGGCATTGACAATATTAACTTTCTTAGCATCGTAAAACCAAATTCTCTTTTAGCTAAGTGCCCACCATTACGAAAAACTACAATGTTTGACTTCTCCATGTTCACAACAAGGCTCAGGCGCTTAGCCATATTACACAGAATATTCAGCTGGTTTTGTAAACCGACAATTGTATCAGCAACCAATGCAATGTCGTCAGCAAAGAGAAGGATAACTAATTGCAACAAATCAGGTGATAGCTGTATACCATGTTGGCCACTGTTTCTCATTTCAATGGTTAATTCGTTAATAAATAATGAGAAAAGAATCGGGCTGCTATTTTCTCCTTGCTTCAAGCCGAGGGGGCAGTCAAAATAGTCTGACAGGCCAGAACCACCAGCACGAACTCGTGCCTTAACTACTGCATACATACTTTTAAGTGCACCCAGTAACTTCCCTTGTACCCCATTTTTATGTAAAATCTGCCAAAGCTTACTTCTTGCAACCATGTCGAACGCTTTCCGAAAATCAATGAAAGCTACATACAATTTTTTGTGTCTAACTAACTGTTTCTGTATTAAGGACGTTATGGTAAATATATGATCAACTGTACTATGCTTTTTACGAAAGCCAGCTTGCTCCTCACCAACAATATTGTTTCTTTCAATCCATGAGGAGAGTCTCTTAGTCAAAATAGAACTATATATTTTACTGCAGATATTCAACAAAGAAATGCCTCTGTAATTATCAGGCTGATTAACATCACCCTTTTATGCAGCGGTTGGATAATGGACTCAGACCATGAATCTGGAAACTTGCCGTTGTCAAACAAGTAATTAAAATATGCGGTGAGAAAGGGTGTGATGATGTGCAATGAATACTTAAAAAATTCTCCTATTAACCCATCAGGCCCTGCAGCCTTGTTGTTCTTAAGTGCTCTTGCAGCTTGCTGTACCTCATCCTCAGTTATAGTTCTGTTTAACAAGACATAATCAGCAGCATCACCCACAGAGCTGGCATCAGCCATATGTACATCAGCATCATCATCATCAACAGCAGTATGAACAGAGTCATGTGCAGTTGCATTCAAAACATTCTCATCATTTCCCAGTGGACCATCTGGACAAGAGTTAAAAACACCATAGAAATGCTCGTACCATCTCTTAGCAGAAATAGAATTACATGTAACACCTGTACCTTTCCTCTGTATAGATCTAACAGTGTTCCAAAAACATTTCTGATCTTTAGTACTCTCTTTCACTGTATTTAGCGTGTGTATTTTATGATCACTTTTTTTTGTACGTAACAACTGTTTGTACTCTTTCCTTTTCTGTAAATAACTCAATCTGTCCTCATCATTATGAAATTTACTGAACTTTCTTAAAGCCCTTCTAAGTGCCTTTCTGCTTTGACTACATTCCAGATCAAACCAAATCTGCCTTCTTTCTCTGCCAATGTGGATAGTACGTTTCATACAGTCACCAGCTAGCTTCAATCCATTATTGAATTTTAACAGAGCAGAATCCACATTTGAATGTATTAGCAACATGGCATCATCAAAACACTTCTTAACCTCCACTGAGTGTAAACCATTATGAAATTCATTAAGCCTTCCTTATTCCACACAAATTTCTCATAAGTGTAGTTACTAGGTGGAGGTAAACCAATTTCTATTTCTACTGGTGCACTCTGCAAGATGAACTGCAGTTCTACAGGCATGTGCTTGGAATCAATCCTAGGCACAACATGCAAGTTGTGGCATTTCTTAAGTAATGACTTAGACACAATGAAGTAGTCGATAACACTACAACCATTACTGGAAACGTATGTGAAACTGTTTGAATAGTCCCCACCTAAAAGACCATTTACTATACAGAAATCAAACTCGTCGCAAACTTGAAGCAGATATCTACCAAACTGATTAACAGTATTATCAGCTGAGGTACGCTCAAACACATCTGTTGTCAAACCCTCATCAGTCAATCCCAGGATCTCATCAGTAAAGTCAACATTACTAGTAACATTTTCAGCAGCAGTCCTTGCATTCAGGTCCCCAAATATGATAAATGGATAGTCACTGTGTAACCTAGCTAGATCAAGAATACAGTCTTCTAGCATGGAGATACCATTATATATTTCAGTTTCCTTATAATAGACAGAGCCAGCTGGTGGAATGTACACACTAATACCACCACATCTGAATCAGTTTGCATAAGATCTTTGGAGACACATAGGGCAATCATGTTATCAAACTCGACCGGGATCTGTTGGACAAAATGCGAAATTTCTTTTCGAACGAGCAACATTACACCACCAGAAAGACGAGTAGCAGTCTCTGATAACTTCATAGCTGGTGCCACAAATACTTTATGATTAGGAAACATCCCAACCGGAGCAGTTTTAAAAAGGTTTCAACCAACAAAATAAAGTGAAATTTATCCAAGTAGCCCATCAAGTCTGAATCATGTATGCTTGTGAGGCCCTCAATATTATATGTTAAGAATGTCAATTTGTCCTGCTTCGGTGCACACGTTGGATTTACAGGTTCTTGTCTTCGTGTACTATTGTCCACACTGTCCAAATCCCACAGTCCCAATGACTTTCCTCGATTTTCCACAAGTCTTATAGTCAACGGCATCTATAATGGCTTCACCTACTTCATCACTTAACGTGTCAACATCAACATGCAGCGCTGTATCCTCACCTGTGGCTGCATAATGCCCAGAACTTGTCACGAAATCAGTGCTGTCACTGGCAAGTCCTACTGACCCACATACAACAGCGCGAGCGTCACGTGACCTACTGACACCTGACCCAAATACATGTAGCCGGCTGCAATCTCTGCACTTTCTCATAGCACAACAGCACTCCCCTAACACCTCATGACTACTGTCAGTACTGCACACTGTAGAAAGATGTGGTAAGTGATAACAGGAGGAATCCCGGGCAACATCTTTCAAAATGTTTTCAGTTGCACCTACCGGTTTTGGCAGAAAACATCCCTGCTCGTGCATGGCCCTTGTAGGTACGCCGCTCGTGTCATGGGCCGCGTCACTTCATTTCCTAGATTTCTTGGCCTGTGCCGGGTACTTGGAATCACCTCAAGTTTTGATGAGAGAGAGAGAGAGAGATAGCTAACTTTTGCAACTAACGGAATTATATCACTGAGAGACAAAGAGATTACAACCAACGAAATTGTATCAGTGAGACTAGGACAGAAAGTGTCGTGAGTCATACTGCTAGATACCTGTGTTTTACTCAGAGAGAATTCTTTGACAGGTAAAGCCACATAATTATTCAGAGAGAGAGAGAGAGAGAGAGAAGGGGGGTGGGGGGGGAGGGAAGAGATTTCTTTGGCAACTAACACTAGTAACAGCATTGTATCAGAGAGAGAGAGAGGGGGGAGCTGACCTACCCCCTTCCCTTCCCATTTCTGTCTTTCAGTGGTCACAATGAAGAAAGTCATTTTTAAACCTGTATCAAGCGGCTTGAAGGAAGAGAGAGTGGGATAAAAAGAGCTTCCCTTTCCTCCCCCCCCCCACCCGACCCCTTCACCCCCGCAGTTTAATTGGTTTACAATCGCTGATAGATTTCACAGGTAAGT